>SNQJ01S0025606.1:129670-169650 GCA_010110895.2 Picea sitchensis
TGACAGTCGAACTCACCTTCTCTGTTTCAGTTACAGGCCTCAATTCTCATCAGCTGTCAATCGCCTCCACGAACATCTTCATTCTTCTCAGAGACTCTTCACCTCCTCTGTCAGTCATCCCGAAGTGTCTTCACATCCTCTGGTAGAAACCATCAATGGTTTCCAACAATTTCATTGTGTCGTGCACCAGTATCCCTCAGATCTCCTTCAGGTTAATCTACGTCGTTGGATGAGCTTTATTAATCTTGCCTTTTAAATCAGGTTTCGACATTTCGGCATTCCTGTTGCATTGTGTTCTTGCCTCTCCAAGTCGCGATTCTCAAAACTCCGATATGGAGTTTGATCAACGATCCATATCTGATCTCTATTCAACGACTGCGATTAAATCATGATTTTGCATATCGCGATATCGGGATTCCTGATGTCAATAATCTTTGACATGTCCAACTCTCAATCCCCGATGTCGCTCTATTGACTGGAATCAACGATTCAAATCAAAGCTTGATCTAACGGCTTAGATTACATCGTGATTTCACATATTGTGAAATCGAGATTCCTGTGGTGAATTTTCTTTGACAACTTCAACACTCGATCCTCGAGACTCCGATGTGGTGTTCATCTGCTGATGTCACACGTGGATTGACATGTGTTGAATACTGCCACGTGTCACTCTGATTCATGACTTACATGTGCCTGAAATGTTGAATCAGTCTGACACTTGTCAATACCTGGTTGTGCCACGTGTTCCTAGATGACGTGGTTTGCTGACGTGAGTCGCTTCGACGATCTAGATCACATCTTGATCTGATGGTTTAGATTACGCTGGGATTTTGCATAACGAGAAATCAGGATTCCTATTGCATTGTTTCTTTGACATTTCCATCACGCGATCCTCGAAACTCCAACAGGGAGTCAGATCAATGGTTCAGATGTGATGTTGAATTGATGGCTCATATTACGCCTCTAACTTCAATTATCCCTTCGGCTAAGCTCGTGGTCCACGTGACCTCCCCCTATAAGATTGCAGCCAAACCTCCTCATCGGGGTTTCGGACTTTCCAGTGTCGAAACATGTATGTCCTTAGGATTCGCGATCCCTCGAATCCCAACGCGTTGTTTACACACTAGCTCTCCTGGCTAGGCTCCTGGCCCATATGACCGTTATCCCCGTGACCGCAGTCTTACCACTCGTCAAGGTTTCGAGCTTTTCAATGCTGCAATGCATTGGCTCACGAGATTCTCGATATGTGAAACCCCGATGAGTCAACCCTCCTTTCGATATTTCACCTTGGATTTTCCCGATGGTAAACCTCATGCAGCTCCTGTCCGATCTGACGACTGACGGGATTTCTGAATGAGATCCAACGGTTCTCGATCTCTCCCTTCTGTAGGCCTCTCTTAAGCTCCTCCTGGACATATAAACCAACGGTCCAGATCTTCTTCTTCAGCCGATCTGATGGCGACTGTGCTCCCTCCTGAGCTTTGTACACTTTCCTCCCAACCTTGGGAGAATTACAAGTTCTCAAAGGCCTCGACCTTTGTCTTCCTTCTCCTCTGAAAACTCCTGTATCTTGAGCTTTGCTGCACGCGTTTTCCTCGACGCTGTTCCTCCTGAGATTTCACTTCCGAATCCTGTTTTTCCATCGATACACACTCTGATCCTGCCATCTTCACTGTTGTACTTTCCATCAATGACATTCATATGCTACCTGTTAAACATTTTCCAACGAGAACCAACACCTACAATCCCTGATGTTGTTACACAAGAACCAACCTTAGTAAGTCTCATTGTTTCTGCAAAAGAACCGATAGTAGAGAAAGTAGTTGAAGAAACTCCTTAGAAGGAGGACACTGCTAACTGACAAGAGCATGCAGTAGAATAAGCTAATGTAGAAGTAGTCTCCCATAAAAGCTTCAATGAAAAAATCTCAAAACCAAGTGGAAATATCGCTACAAATTTTCACAGGCATTTGCTACACAAACTCTTGCCATGGGAGCTTATAAAAAACATTCTACACAACTAGTCAAGACAATAAAGAAAAAGAGACCAAGATATCATATACTTATTGCAGACGTCATGTACTTCTTAGGTAGGTGCAAGTATGCTTCTTCTTCCTAATTTTTTTTCAATTTCATTGAAAGCTATGGGTTTGTATTTGGGAAATCACTTAAGACTTCTTTGGTTTTTACTTCTATCCTACTTCCTTCCCACTTGTCATTTTTTCGAGGACGAAAAAAGTATTCAGTTGGGGGGAGGAACATGGTATTACCTAATAACCAAACCATCACCTATCATGACCCATCACTGCCCTTAACATTCACTAGTCCATATAAACCATGACATCATCTTACTCTACTTCCATATTGAAATCACTTCCAACACACCCCCTTAATATCCAAGAAATAAAAGGATTAGACAGAATTTTGTAAAGGAAATATATTGGTGTTTTTACACAAGAACCAACATCAAGAAGGCCCTACTACTACCACACAAGAACCAATAGTAGGAAATAATCAATAAGAACTGTAAATCGAAGTTTAACTAAGTCGAATGTTGTTGCTGATATAGAAGAAAAGGCACTGCTACTGCTCCACAATAATTAGTAGCAGAAGACAAAGGGAAAAATAGGACAAGCTCTATAACGGCTCTAGAAGCCACTACATTCTATTCTAAAATATTTTTGTTGTTTCACAAGAACCAACAAAATAATATCTAGTTGTTTCCACACAAGAACCAACAACATGGCATCCAAAGAATGTAGGTGGCCCTCAAAACTCTATTGCTTTCACACAAGAACCACTAATATAATCTCTTGTTGCTGCTACATAAGAACCAACGGAGAATATTATGGCTACCACACCAAAGACCACTCCAAAATGTAGTAATGCTATTAAAGGTCATGTTGTTTCTTGACAAGAACCAACAATAGAAGAAGAAGACATTGGAATTACTTCACAAGAACTAGTAGCAACAAAGGAAAAACCAACCACTAACACATAAGGATAGGCTTAGGAGACTGTTGAAGAAGAGGAATATGATTATCCACAAGAACTTGTACTAGAAGAAGATGATGCAGAAACAATTCCGATGCAAAGCATGATATTTACAAATCATGATACAACATAAAATAAATCACGAAAAATTAAAGTTTGGATAAAGTTATGAATTAGTTTCATCAATATTTGAAGGTATGAGACTTGATTCATTTCAATGGTTCACTATTAAATGCTTTAAGTTGTTATGAATTAAAAATAACTCCATGATAATGATACACACAAAACATTCCATTACAATACTTTTCATTGGCAACCAAAACAACACAAGTTATAAATGCCTAGCTGATGATTTGGTCATATCTCAAGGTCTATGAACTGAGTATTCACAAGTTTTGGTAGAAGGAAGCATTAAATTGGGTAGACACAGTGATAAAAAATCTTCAATACCAAAATCAAAATTTAAAATAAATCAAATATTTATCAGACCTATAGAAGTTGTTGTGAATCACCATTAATGTTTTATTGCAAATCTATCAGGTTGCTACAGATTTGTTGCAGGGTGTAATGGATAAAAAAAAGAAAACAGGAACTCTAAAATTATGATGTACCACTATATAGATCAATTAAATTTACTACAATGATTTTTTCATTCATATGGCTAAAATAATGATTACATATGTCTCAAGAGAAATGGAGACTTTGAAAAATGGATCAACTATTAGTTTAAGTGATTTATTTTATCAACACAATGTTCTAATGATAACAGACTTGGATAATATGTATTGGAAAAATTAAAGTATTATTCAATATGAGCCCTTGCATCTTGGTTCAGCTAACTTTGGAAGACATATATCGAGGTACAAGGTTGCAAGAGGACATACAACATCTTCAATTGGGGGGAGATGATGGGAATCATAATTTTCATATTTATATACTTTATTTTATCTATCTGTGCACTCTTTTTTTTTACACGTAACTTCTTCATAGACCTTTTTAATGCTCAAACGTTGAATTTAGGCTCAGTCTTTTTCTCCATTACATTTCTTAGTATTTCATTAGATTTTTAAGATGACATTTGGTGAAATAGTTTATTTTGCATTTACTTTTGATTGATGACTCATTTGTGGATGAGTTGATGTAGGTCATATGATACAAATCAGAATGTTGTAATACGATAGGTGCATATGATACATATCCATGAACTACAATCTCCACATAACCATTGTTATGGATACAAAATATCTTATTTTTCATATCTTCATTTGATGCAAATCAAGGAACTATGGTTGTTACACATCCTTTGCTACAGAGCCAAGTCATTATTTCTACAAAGTGGTTATTGCTGCAAAACTGTAAGCTACAACTGCAAGTTTCTCATAGTTGCTATAACTATCACAATAGAACGCATGCTACAAAATATTCCACTCAACATTTTATGTACATCAGATAGTTATATGGTTTCAAATATTTCAACAGCCATTTGTGTTCTTGCAAGCCACAGATCTAAGGGAGAAAATAATAATCAAGAAACTAGTTTGGAAATTGGTTAATTAAATAACACACAGCCTATTGTAAGCAATTTTGTGTGATCCCCAGGAACAACCACATTGTTGTTTNTACATATCCATGAACTACAATCTCCACATAACCATTGTTATGGATACAAAATATCTTATTTTTCATATCTTCATTTGATGCAAATCAAGGAACTATGGTTGTTACACATCCTTTGCTACAGAGCCAAGTCATTATTTCTACAATGTGGTTATTGCTGCAAAACTGTAAGCTACAACTGCAAGTTTCTCATAGTTGCTATAACTATCACAATAGAACGCATGCTACAAAATATTCCACTCAACATTTTATGTACATCAGATAGTTATATGGTTTCAAATATTTCAGCAGCCATTTGTGTTCTTGCAAGCCACAGATCTAAGGGAGAAAATAATAATCAAGAAACTAGTTTGGAAATTGGTTAATTAAATAACACACAGCCTATTGTAAGCAATTTTGTGTGATCCCCAGGAACAACCACATTGTTGTTTGGTCGAGGATGCTCTATTCATATTTAAATCAATAGTCAGAATACATTTGGAGCATCCAATCAATGAATTAGCAAAGATTCCATGAATTCAATGCTATAGCCACTTACGGAAGGAAACAAAAGATGAAATATGTCATTTTAATTGTTCTTGGGCGGATTTCTAGAACCCACATGTCAGAATCCATTTTTCTACATATCCGTGAGTTCCATATTTGTTTGGGAAGCTACAACTCATGCGTATTGGTTAATAATTTATTTCTACAACTGCCTCATAACCAAAATCCACGCCGACCACTTGGATAATAGTTGCAACAACATTCTATACAAATTTGCTCTTCTTCATGGATCAACAAATGTATTTATGAGTAGAAAGAATCTTGGATCTAAATTTAGATTGTTTTTATTTTTGTTTCAAGCAAGATCATGTATAAAAGAGACTAATATCTCTATTCTTAGTGGAGGATGCTTAGAGAAAACAATCTAAGCCATCATGGCATAAGTGTAAATCTTGTAGAGATCTCATCTCTTAATGTTAAGCTTGCTTGTATTTTGTTCTATCAATTCAATTTATAGCTTGTTAATGTTATGTGCTTATGTTTTAATTTGGTTCAAGTTGTTATAATTTTAGCTTGGTACTCTGTTCTAGAGGTAGATCTCATTTCTTGAGAACAAAGTGTTGTTAATGCATGTGTTTATTTTAATGCATGTCTATTTATACCATTTTAGTTTATAACCTTTTAATTTTGCAATGCCATTTCCTTTCATAGATTAAGTAATGTAATTTCCTTTATTATATTAAGGAATAAAATCATATTAGAAAACAAGTAAAATTAAAGAACCTAGAGAAGGAATATATTTTGTATGACCTCCTGCAAACCTTAGAGCTTTGGGTTGACAATTTAATGATAATATCCTTGATTATTCTTGTTGCAATAAAAAGGTAATTAAATATCTTGTCAAGTGGTCAGAATCATGAGGGGTTGTCTGAAAGAAAAGTGAGTTGAGGTCTTTCCTGTGGAGGTTGTGTGAAGCACAGGATAGCCATATAGATAAGTATTTCTTTATGAGTGAAAACTTACTTGTATACATGTTTATATTTTAGAGTTGATGACTCTTGTGGAAAATTTAATTGTTATATGATGATTTCTATAACATGTATATCTATTGATGGCTATATAGGAATGAAAGAAGAACGAAGTTGTGAACCAAGGACTTGGAAAGAACAACACTACAAGGAAATGAATATCAAGGATAAAGGCATGGAATGAATGAAGTCCAGTGGACTTGTTGCAGCTTAGAAGAAGCAAAGTGGAGCTGGAGTATGTAATGGAGGAGGTACATCTGGAACTATTTGAATGTTTGGAGATTCCATTATCACAACAATAGTTCCTAGAGTCACAACTCTGAGACTTATTGTTTGAACTTGTGGTGTATCCAGAGAGGGAAGTGGTACATCCTAAGGGACTACAATGTAGAGAAGGGGGTACACTTCCATGGGTTGTACAAATTGAGGGGAATGAGAAGGGGTAGAGGGAAACATAGAGATTGTAGGTTGGAACTACTACAAGAATGATGAATTGATGTAAGGGTGGTAGGAGAGAGAGGTAAACTCATTAATTTATGATAGCATAGGCTAAGTACAACCACTTTTTAAGGAAAAGTGAGAATCAAATTTGCATGAGAAGAAAAAGAAATTTGAATGTGTTGGCACATAAAGTTGTCATGGGTCATATGTAGTTATTGCTAAAACCTAGGTCTACACCTCTACCGAGTCTCTGTCTTTTCTACATACCTTCCTATAAGTTTTTCCTCTTCGGGTTGATAAAGTCATGCCGATCAAGTGTGTTGTATGCGCAGGGAAGCACTATGAATGAAATGCGGCATTCAGAGCGGTCCATTTTGGGCTTTAAATACAAGCAAACATGAAGGTTAAATTTTCAATGGTGGAGATCCCATGTGTAGTTCAGATTAACAACTCTTGTGCATTTGGAGTTTCAAAGTCGTGCAAGGATTAACGACCAGACAGAAGCCCTGAAGTGTTGAAGTCCCAAAGTAGCAAGAGGTTTCCACGTCAACTGGGAGAAAGTCACTTCGGGAGATTTCCATCCAAACATCCTGAAGCGTCGAAGTGTCGAAGTCCCTAAGTAGAGAGAGACTGCCACGTCAACCGGGAGAAAGACACTTCGGGAGATATTCATGTCTACATTCAGAATCTCCTGAATCCTGAAGTGTCGAAGTAACGAGAGGCCTCCACGTCACTCTGGGCCTTTACCACTCTGAGAGTTTTTCACGCTTCACAATCCAAAATTCCCGAAGGCCGAAGTGCTGAAGACAATTGGCACTGATCATTTTAGATGCATGGTGCCCATCCGTCAGAGATACGTGGCATACATCTAGAGCTGACACATGACACTTAGTTTAGGAACCTTTGGGCATGTCATCTGCTCATTCTTGAGTGACATGTATCATTCTCCTTTTGTTACATGTCAACAGCTGTGACATCATATGACATCAAGCTACCATGTCACTCTGGGCTCGTATCACTCCTGGATTTTTTCATGCTTCATGATCCAAAATTCCGGAATCCCAAAGTGTCGAAGTGTCGAAGACACTTGGCACTCATTAGTTTAGAAACGTGGTGCTCATTCATCAGTAGTTGTCACAACACAATGACGTCAGGCCCCCATGTCAGATTCAGGAGATCGTCCTCCAGGAGCTATCCTTGCTCAAGATTCAAATCTCCCAAGCGCCAAAATTGGCTCCATATCTAAACATGGTTAAAAGGATTCTGGAGTTGGAAGATGGATAAATTTTAGCGAGGGTGTTAAAATAGCAGGGTTACCCAGATCGAGGATTGTGACAAGATCGACGACCACAGTTCATTGCGGGGATGGAATATGCTGGAACATTAAAATGCTAGAGTGGTCCTGCAATTAGAACCATGGTATAGCGGAAGAGGTATGTGGCAGTTGGTCATGAATTGTGGGGGTCGAAGTGGTGTGGACCAAAACCGCCCTTTTCGACTTCTGCAATCACATGCTTATATAGGGTCCAATCCAAGAGCAACGCGTGGCACCAAAATAAGTGTTAGGCCTCATCTTGATCCCAAGTAGAAATAAGTTAATGAAAGAAGGATCGGTGGTTGAACAATTGACTACCCCCTTAAAGTGAAGCAGGGAGGGTCTGGCCGAGGAGACATAAAACTATCAGCCCAAAGTACCACAGAGGGAAGTTTTTCCTGTAGGCCCATACTGACAAGAGTTTACTTCTGATAGAAGGAACAAGACAAACAAGAGAAGACATATGGCACTATAGAAGAGGCACCCAAGCAGTAAGACATGTCTATTGTTTTGACTATAAATACATCAGATGAATGAAATGTATATGGGGGGAGGTTCAGCCTAAGACCGGAGGAAGTTTTGAGAAATATTTATGACTATATATCTCAGTTTGTAAGACGGAGGGGAATGTAGTTGTAAATTGTATTGTTATTGAAGACTCATATGAGTTGTGTTGACGATTAAAATTGTAAATGAGGTTTTTCCTGCAAAGTGTTGCTAAAGCCTATTATTATAAAAGCTAAATAATACTAGTAGGTGGGACCCCCTTGGATTATTGAAGATCATATCTGTTCATATTTGATGTTTGTGATGATGTGTGGCACCGCTTATATGGTTGATGACATCTTGTTTTTATTGGCTATGATTGAGCTTATGAAGTATTGGTTCTTTATGTTACTAAGGCCTATGATATTCATTGATACCATTGCTAAATGTCCTTATGACACCTGCACAACAAACATGTTAGTGAAAATACATAAAACGAAGTTTGGAGGAAGGAAAAAATACTATAACGAATGCAAAAGAAAAGGGATCTAATTCTGCAATTTTACCACATACATGAAAGATAGTTGAAAAAACAAAACAAAGAAACAATGCAACAATTGCAAGGGGAAGAATTTGAGCTATGCTATACTACATGCATGGAAGATTAAATTTATTATGGTTAAATCCTACCTAGCAAGTAATGGCTATGCGATTTTGTTTGAGTTGCATAGTTGATATGCTCGGTGATTATTTTATGGCATGAGTTGATATGGATCACGCTATTAGTTTTAATGGTTGATGGTTCCAATACGTAGTCTAATTAATTGAGTTAATGGATTATTGATTGGCTTGTACTAGTGACTTAATTGACTGTGGGTGGAGGCGACGTGCATTTACTGCACGTCACCTTTACTCCTTCTGTTGGTCGCCACCCTAGTCAGGCTATTGTGAAATCTTGTTGTTGTGGTTATGCTCTGTTTTCTTAGCAGAGGGGAACCGCTCGACCATCTCATAGTTTAAGGAGTTTGATTACAAGTATGTCTTTTTTTTGCCATTCATGAGTCTTCTCTGTTATGAAATGATTAATGGCTTGGGTGTATTAGTTTTTGTTTTCCTTAAGTATTGCAACTATGTAAAATTGTGTTCTTGGAATAAAGCGTGGATGGTTCTTTCTGCAATAATATTGAATTCATAGAAGTTATTGGTCATCCTAGGTGTTATCAGCCATACGAGCTCTCTGTTGTCCTTGTTGGTTTAGTTGGAGGATTTTTGTTTGGTTTTGGGTGGATAGCCATCCTCACGCATTCGTCACTACATCCAGTCTTTGGTTTTTGAGGGTTTAATTGTTGAAGGCACTCAGTGTCACTGGGATCACTTGAGCATTGGTTTGTTTCCACCACTAAAGGGTCGCGCAATGGGTTTTTTGTTAAGTTCTCGGCCCTGTCTTCACTTCAGCGTTGTGGTTGTTTGACTGGAGAACCATGAGGTTTATACCCTGCATGTGTTAAGTATCGTTACTGGCCGAGTTGGAGTCTCTCTCCTATGTTATAGCCCCCTGTCATGGGATTTGTTACCTGTCCACGAATGAGTTGTGATTATCTCTTTGTATGCACAGTTGGCCTCGGAGGTTTCACCATTACAAGAACTTAGCTCTGTTCTCCCTGTGTTGGCTACAGAATAAACCCTTAGCCCTCCAGTTTGAAGGTTGATAGAGAAGACAAACATGGAATGTCGGGTTTATTACTTGGTTATTGTTGGATGGTTGTATATTGTCGACTAATTTGAGTACAGGCTAGCCTAGTTGGTCATGTGCTAGTCATGTTGGTTTGGTATCTAGTCACGACCTCTGTTATAACAATGGTAAACCCTATGTGGTTAATTGCACAATTCAAAACACACATTCCCTCTCCTTATGTTTAATAACTCAATATTTTTAATTGAAAGGGTCGTTGCCTCGATTCAAATTCATGCGTGGGTATGCATGGTTTACACAGCTTGTTAGGTCGATTGATTTTTATGACAGTGGTGAATTGGTTGGTTGATACACAGTCACTGGTATTTTTTCACTAAGGATTATTTGGTTGTTTTAGCTGGCATTGGTTACAATTGCTTAATGTTTCTCACACGTACTGCATTGTGTGTGTGTGGTGTTTCTACACAATGAAATAATGGTCAATGTAATCGTTAGTTCCTTTTGGGGCCAAACGATTATTGAAATCGGGATGACTGTAGAAACTACATCCATTGTATGCTTATGATTGTTTGATTGTATAAGCCCAACTTTTACACAACATAGTTGATTACAATTTGAATAAATCGAAGCAATATTGTATTAGATTGATGGCTCAACACGATGGGTTCAGTTATTACTATGACTGTGTGTTTGGTTTTGTAAAATGGAGATGTTTCATCGTGGTGTTTTGGTGGTTGTGCAATGTGTATAATATGGATAGCTTGGGTTCCACACTTAGAAATAGTCACAGAGTTTTAAGCACGATTATGTGGCAATCCGGTTATTTGTTTTATGAAGATAGGCATTTTGTTGATACCTTGTCCAGTTGGATGGATGGCCCATCTTTTTAGAGTCACATAGAATTGGTCTTATACAGTGAAAAAATTACACTTGCATGATTGAATTATTCTGTGCATAGCTTGTGTTGGAATGGTGGTTGTTGTCTGTCTATTTAGATGTTAATTCGGGTTGTGCAATTTAATCTGGATTATTGGGCTTACTTCCTCCATATATGTTTAACGAATATAATTTCATTCTAAATGACAGGCCCGATTGTAGTGATAGTATGAATTCATTGTTATTTTGGAAACATGGCTTTTGGGTGTATTTGTTGATTGAAGTAAGGTGTGGGTAGTGGTTGATTATGATGGTTAACATAATGGAAATGGTTACTATTTTAGAATTTTTATAAGATGCAAAGTGTATAAATGAAAGGAACATAACTCCTTTATAGATTGTGTGAAATGCATATTGTCTTGTGATGGAATTGTGTTGAATATTTGATTATGAACAATGAACTAGTTAAATACACAGTAATTGTTATTTGGTAACAAGGATTGTTGGTTAGTGCATCTCCTTTCACAAAATGTTTTATGGATCACTTAATTAATTTCATGAACAATAATCACTCTTCTTCCCTTCCATTATTTCATTTTCCTCTAATTACAAATCTCGTCGCCTTCCCATATTCATTTTCACTCCCTTTTTTGAGATTGATTACAGTTAAGAGAATTTTGGTGTTAAAGAAGTTGAAAATGGCAGTGTCTTGTTTGGATTACAATGATGTTTTATTGGTTTAATTTAGAGTTGATTGTTGTTGTCATTAAGCAGTAACCATGTTCTTCCCCCCCTCATTATATCATGTTTATCTCAATACAAACCCCTCGCATATCCCAAAACCCTTTTTCACCCCCTGCTCATTGATAAATAGTAAAACAATTTGTATGGATTGGATTTCATGAGTCTGATACATTATTGAGCCAAATCTATTTCATATTTTTAAGAGTTGTCATGTATGGTTATTTAAAATAATATTTGCTAATCAATCATGCATGCAGGAATGAGTTTTTTCAGTCGAGGTAGCCATGGTTGAGGAATCAGAGGTAGAGGTAATTGGAACATAGGCCCAATAAGGTCTAGGTTCTCCATACATTTTTATGTTGATTCACAAGAGCTTGGCTAGTTTTTTCAGTTTAGATTCTTCAATTGGATTGGGTAGGGAGTAGTCCAACCTAGGAATGAAAGACCTCCTTTCCAAGCCCTGCAATCCCCTGGTATCCCTGTACCTCCTCACGTCTCATTACAACACGAGGTTCCATCATTTTCAGGACAAGTTGGGCTAGCCACGATGTTAGGAGTCTGTTTGTGAATTAATTTTCATGACTGACAAAGGCTATTGTGTAGAGTTGAGTAGGAAACAATCTATGGCAAGTTGATCCATCTTTTAGAGTTCAGTTTTGGTTTTCTGTTAGAGGTCCTTTTGTATGTTCCATCGAGGATGTCTAAGTTTGACTTTGGTCCAAAATTTCTGCATGATATTTTGTAAAGAAAATGACTCTTTGGTAATTTGAATGAAATAAAGGATTTATTTATATCTCATCTGTCTTGATTATCATCTTGGTGACTTTACTTCTATCTTTACATTTATTTCAGTAACTGATATGTTCTGAAAAATAGATAAAAATAAATTTCCAGTAAGCTTTTTGTTGATAAAAGACTAGCCTAAGCACTCATAATTAATACTTGTGAGTTAGGATGTTATTTTTGTTGCCTATAAACATAGGGTGATATTCTCGTATACTTTTATCTATCCAAGCAGAGTTTGAAAATGCTTGAGTAAGATCATTTCATATCTTTTCCTCAACATTTATTTGGCGACTATACTAGGGAGATCTTCGATATCTCTCCGGTTAATTTTTATACTCGATTTTCATTGACACATCTTTCTTTTTTTGAAATTGATTCTTTGACTTTTTTTCTATTAATGACTATTCCTGTTGCAAGGCATCCCAATCTTGAGCCTGATCTCCAAGACTAGACCAACATTGCTTTGAACTTGTTTCATACTATTTTAGACACTGCCAGGACCCATTCTGATCTTAACCGTTCTTGGGTAGAGATTGAACGAGATATTAGTACTCAAGAACAATTGGAGGCTAGACGTAGACAACCTAGAAATCAGCAGTAACCCTTTTGTTCCTTCAAGTTTTGGCCTTTATTTTATGTCCTTAGATTCTCGTGCTTCTAGAAGAAGAAGAGTCTTGTCACCTGAAATAAATCCTATTGTTGAAATAGGAAGAAGGAATGTTGTGTTATCTGCCCAACAAAGTGCTTTAAGGAGAACTTTATAAGATTCATCCAACTTGTATTTCTTTCCCTCATCTATCATCCACAAGATGGAATTTAGTGGTGGCTCTGGTGGCATTGGAAGTGCTCCATCTTCTCAATCTTCATCATCATCAATGATTGGTAGCTTATATAGCCACCATATCCCTATCTGATCCACTACAAACCCCACCAAAGTCATTAAAAAGTATGGGCTTTTTCAATTGAAGAAGACGCCACAACCACACTGTGGCATGTGTCCTCTACTCTTAACCTAACACTTGCTACTCGTCCACTTCCAATGTTTAAATAACAGTTGCCTAATTTTTCAGGAAATAACATTGTCAGTACAAATGAACACCTGGTGGCATTTTCAAATGATTTTCATAACATAGGGGCCAATGACAATGATACCTGCATGCGCTTGTTCATCAATTCCTTGTAAGGAAAAGTTGCAGCCGATTTATTTGATATCCCTCCTAAGATTCTGTCTACTTGGGAGGAATTAATCTATTGGTTCCGATCCACTTATGAGAAAAACAAAAGCCCCACCAAGAAGTTAAGGGAATACAATAACATCACCTATAAGGAGGGTGAGACCATCAAGTATTTCAACTTGTGTTTCACCAAGTTATACAACCAAATCCCCGAACTTAGCCTCCCTCAGAACCAAGCCACTTTCACGCATTACTACAATGCATTTCCTTCTCCCTACCGTCATAGGCTTGAGGAAAAATCCATTGATAATCTCAGTTCTTCTCTGCATACTTTCTCARRGTATGAAGAACAACTTGAAAGAACTCGTCATCCCCAGGGAGAATCAGTGAGACAGACAGACTTGTCCTCCCTCTTGTAGCTAGTACAAGATATGAACAATCACATGATAGCATTCGAGCAAAAGGGGACAATCTCCCCTCTCACCCCTAGAGCTTCATCCTCTTTTGAACCCCCCTTTAGAAATTTGGTTGAGAACAATTTTCAGCCTAAAGCTATACTGCCTCAGAGTTGGTGTAACTTTTGCAAGGAACACCATGAGGAAACCACATGTGAGGTAAAGAAGAGTGCCAGAGATAAGATCTTTGGTAAAATACCAGAAGCTACTATCGTTGTCCTAGACTTTGCAGAGCCAAAGGATGTCATGGTCATCAACACTAGGAACAAAGCCTACGCTCCCAAGGGAAAATTTGATTCTCCCCACAGTTCTTCTACCCCAAGCTCTTCCTCATCCAGTGCTACTCCCTAGGTTACTAAAGTTCCTGAGAGTGAATGAATCAATCCCCCTCTCCCCTCTTCCAAATATAATATATTAAATCAGTCGGCCAACAACAAAGCAGATGCAACCCTTCTAGACATGGTTATCATCCTTGAACAAAAGATGAATCTGAAACAATTCATGGAAGGAAAAGCTTTCGTTGTAGCCAATATTTCCGAAGAGGTAAGAAAAGAGGATTCTTCGGTAAATAAAGTAGGTTTAAATAACTTTATATACCCTGTAAAAAATCCCCCTTTTTATATTTCTGTAAAGATCATGGATAAGATTGCCCATTTTTGCCTCATCGATGGTGGTTCGGGCCCAAGTGCGATGTCGAAGATTATTATGGAAGAGCTAGGCTTGTCTTGTACAAATGAAAATGCCAGAAGCATTCTCTCCTATAATAGTCTACAACAAACAAACATAGGTGATATTAAGGATGTGACCTTGGTTTTATGCGCTCATCCTGAGATAAGAACAACCCTCAACATTCAGGTGATTGATATGCCTGTAAGAAATTACTCAATTATCTCGGGGAGAGATTGGAAAGCCTTAATAGGTGGATACCTCTCGCTCGATGGGACACATTTATCCGTTCCTCGGAATGGAAAGAATATTATAGTCCTTAGAGGGGGAATAATTTCACCCTACATAGAGAGTGTTCCGCAATCTAGAGTAAACTATATTGAAGAATACCTTGGAGTGTATTCCATCTTTGTTGAAGAGGATAATATTCCTTTGGAAAGAATTGATTTAGATGATGATATGTGGCATATGCACTTTGACGGTTCACACTCTAATGAAGGTAATGGGGTTGGAATTATCTTGGTTTCCCCTGTAGGAAAAAATCATAATCTGTCTTCTAGGTTAGAGTTTGCTTGTACAAACAATGTCGCTGAATTCGAAGCTTTATTACTAGGCATTGAAAACTCCCTTAATATTGGTTGTGGTCACCTTTCAGTTTTCGTATATTATGAGCTTCTTGTGAACCTGATACGTAATATATGCTCTCCTAGAAACAAGCTGATGGAATGGTACACACAAGTTGTTTGGTCACTTACCTTGAACCTTTTATCCTTCAACATCACTCCTATTAGGAGGGAGTTGAATTCAATGGCTGCTCGGTTAGCTATCTTTGCATCTTCTCTTAAATAACAACTTTTGCCTCACATGCTTGATTGTTCTTTTCAATCTCTATATTGTTCATATATTCTTGGAAATGTAGAGTCTTGGTAGGCCCTCCCCAACAATGATAGTATTTGTGCTTTCATTCAAGATGAGCCTCTTAAGCCCGAGGAAATTATTTCCATAGAAAATAATGATATTCCTGAGAGCTCGACTCCTCTTGAGAGTTTGTTTTCATCGAGTGATGTAGGAAATAAAAAAAAACAGAAAGAAGAGGATTTACGAAAGAAAGTGGTTGAAACCATCCCCATGAACATTAGGACACCTAGATCTTCAACGAATGTTAAAATAAATGTCCAGTGTTATGATAAAGAAGAGATGAGGCCTCCCGAGATACTTGGTGGATTTCAAAATGTTTTTTCTTGGTTTAATGAGGATCTTCGTGGTTTTGATCTAGGTCTTATCCATCGTACCATGGAACCATCTAGGAAAAAACAAGGGCTCGTTAACTCTGCACTAAAATAAACCTTTCAAAGGGAATTGAGAGATTTCTTAAGGGATGGAATGCTTTTTTCAGTCCACCGTGAATGGGTTTCTAATTGGGAACCTACCTCAAAGACCACTGATAATATTAGAACTCGTATTACCCTTCAAACTTTTAGGCAAGCTATTATGAGAAATCCTTTCCCTCCTCTCAATATGGAAATGTTTCTGTAATGGGTTGAAGAGTCGCAGTTAGGGCCCTTACTTGACAGTTTGTTTGGTTTCAAGAAAATCAAGGTAAAAGGGGAAGATGCTAAAAATACCACTCTTATCACTTATTAGAGTACTATGTCTTACCAATGCCGGATTTCTAGCTTACTTGATACAGCTACTGCTTTTAGAAGACCTAGGCACATAACTCTCGATGAATTGGTCAGTATCCATCTGTATCTTGACGATCTAATTGTGTGCGTCAAGAGACTGATGATTACATCAGATTTCCAAGTGTGTGGTCCTTTCCAAATTGATTTTGTCTTGGACACTAACTCTTATATATTAAAATATTTACACGAGAAATTTTTTTCCTACAACGCTAACAACTCCCGCTTGAAATATTGCGAGGGACCGACATGAAAATTTCTAATGCTGTTTGGATTTTCTGTATACTGGTAGCCTAGCTCTGCTTTCATTTTTTTTTTTTGTGCTTCCTTTTCTGTTTGACTTCAGTTTTCTGAGTTAAAATTTTCTTGTTGACTTCTTCATTTTTGTATTTTCTTGATGTTGTTTTAATTTCTGCATTGTTACTTATGTTATGATTTTTGTCCTTATCATATTTTAGTAAGTTTGGTCAAAATAATATGTTGGATCAATCCTACCACAGTGACACTCCTGCGAAGAATTGTTAGTCAATAACAATCAAGCTTACACAATTGTTATGTTGTCTCCTCTGAAGGACCCTTGAAATTGTTATATATTTCCACTGTTGTCTTGTAAAGAGATTGGTTATCTCCTGCTTCTTCTCTCCATTTCTTCGTCCATTAAGAAATAAAGGAGAAGATTCATCAATTTTTTCTCCTTGAGATAAGAACCAATTTTGGTTGGATGATTATGCATACAGGGATAAACCCCCTCATACTTAACATTTTTCATAAATTATTCCGAAATTCCCGGTCATTTTTCCATTAAATCTGCTAACTTCCCTCTATTGCACAATTATTCTGGTTACGTCTTCTAAAATTACTGTTCTTGGTCTGCGAAACCATGAATTCTGAGTTCTAAATATGTTGAAAACAAATTTCCCCGTGGAGTCACCGATTTGTTGACAATTAAAATCGTAAATGAGGTTTTCCCACAAAGTGTTGATAAAGCCTATTATTATAAAAGATAAATAATACTAGTAGGTGGGACCCCCTTGGATTATTGAAGATCAGATCTGTTCATATTTGATGTTTTTGATGATGTGTGACATGGATTACATGGTTAATGAGATCTTGTTTTTATTGGCTATGATTGAGCTTATGAAGTATTGGTTCTTTATTTTACTACGACCTATGCTATTCATTGATGCCATTGTTATCTGTCCTTATGAGACCTGCACAACAAACATGTTAGTGAAAATACATAAAAGGAAATTTGGAGGAAGGAAAAATACTATAACAAATGCAAAAGAAAAGGGATCTAATTCTGCAATTTTACCACATACATGAAAGACAGTTGAAAAAAAAAATAAAGAAAAAATGCAACAATTGCAAGGGGAAGAATTTGAGCTATGCTATACTACATGCATGGAAGATTAAATTTATTATGGTTAAATCCTACCAAGCAAGTAATGGTTATGCGATTTTTTTTGAGTTGCATAGTTGATATGCTCGGTGATTATTTTATGGCATGAGTTTCTATGGATCACGCTATTAGTTTTAATGGTTGATTATTCTGATACATAGTCTAATTAATTGAGTTAATGGATTATTGGATGGCTTGTACTAGTAACTCAATTGACTCTGGGTGGAGGCGATGTGCATTTACTACATGTCAGCTTTACTCCTTCTGTTGGCCACCACCCTAGTCGGGTTGTGCAATCTTGTTGTTGTGGTTATGCTCTGTTTTCTTAGCAGAGGGGAACCTCTCGGCCAACTCGCGTTTTAAGGAGTTTGATTACATGTATGTCTTTGTTTTTACCGTTCATGAGTCTGCTTTGTTATGAAACGATTAATGGCTCAGGTGTATTGGTCTGTGTTTTGCTTAAGTATTGTAGCTGTGTAAAAATGTGTTCTTGGAATAAAGTGTTGATGGTTCTTTCTACAATAATATTGAATTCATAGAAGTTATTGGTCATCCTGGGTGTTATCATCCATAAGGGCTCTATGTTATCTTTGCTAGTTTAGTTGAAGGGTTTTTGTTTGGTTTTGCGTGGATAGCTATCCTCACGSATTCGTCACTACATCCAGTCTTTGGTTTTTGTGGGTTTAATGGTTGAAGGCACTCTGTGTCACTAGGTTTGTTCACTTGAGCATTGGTTTGTTTCCACCACTAAAGGGTCACGCAGTGGGTTTTTTTGTTAATTTCTTGGCCCTGTCTTCACTTCAGCGTGGTGGTTGTTTGACTACACAAACACGAGGGTTATACCCTGCATTTGTTAAGTATCGTTACTGGCCGATTTGGAGTCTCGCTTCTCTGTTATAGCCCCCTATCATGGGATTTGTTACTTACCCACGAATGAGTCGTGGTTCTCTCTGTGTATGCATCGTTGGCCTTGGAGGTTTCACCATTACAAGGAGTTAGCTCTGTTAGCCCTCTAGTCTGAAGGTTGATGGAGAAGACCGGCCCATCCTGTCAGGTTTATTACTTGTTTATTGTTGGATGGTTTTATGTTGTTGACTAATTTGAGTATAGGCTCGCCCAGTTGGTCATGTTCCAATCGTGTTGTTTTGGTATCTAGTCACGACCTCTGGTATAACAATGGTAAACCCTACGTGGTTAATTGCACAATTCAAACCACAGAGTTTCTCTTATTATGTTCAATAACTCAATATTGTTAATTGAGAGGGTCGTTGCCCTGATTCGAATTGATGCGTGGGTATGCATGGTTTACATATCTTGTTAGGTCGATTGATTTTTACGACAGTGGTGAATTGGTTGGTTGATACACAGTCACTGGTATTTTTCACTAAGTATTATTTGGATGTTTTAGCTGGCATTGGTTACAATTGCTTAATATTGCTCACACATACCGCGTTGTGTGTGTGGTGTTTCTACACAATGAAATAATGGTCAATGTAACCCTTATTCCCTTTTGGGGCCGAATGATTATTGAAACCGGGATGACTGTAGAAAGTACATCCATTGTATGCTTATGATTGTTTGATTGTATAAGCCCGAGTTTTACACAACATAGTTGATTACAGTTTGACTAAATCGAGGCAATACTATATTAGATTGATGGCTCAATATGATGGGTTGAGTTATTACTGCGACTGTGTGTTTGGTTTTGTAAAATGGAGATGTTGCATCGTGGTGTTTTGGTGGCTGTGCACTGTGTATAATATGCATATCTTGGGTTCCACACTTAGAAATAATCACAGAGTTTTAAGCACGATTATGTGGAAATCCAATTATTTGTTTTATGAAGATAGGCATGTTGTTGATACCTCGTCGGGTTGGATGGATGGCCCAGCTCTTTAGAGTCACATAGAACTAGGCTTATACAGTGACAAAATTACACTTGCATGATTGACTTATTATGTGCATAGCTTGTGTTGGAATGGTGGCTGTTGTCTTTTTATTTAGATGTCAATTCAGGTTTTGCAATTTAATATGGATTATTGGGCTTACTGCCTCCATATATGTTTAACAAATATCATTGCATTCTAAATGACAGGCCTGATTGCAGTGATTGTATGACTTCATTGTTATTTTGGAAACATGGCTTTTGGGTGTATTTTTTTATTGAAGTAAGGTGTGGGAAGTGGTTGATTCTGATGGTTAACGGAGTGGAAATGGTTACTATTTGAGAATTGTTATAAGATGCAAAGCGTATAAATGAAAGGAACATAACTCCTTTACAGATTGTGTGAAATGCATATTGTCTTGTGATGGCACTGTGTTGAATATTTGATTATGAACAGTGAACTAGTTAAATACACAGTAATTGTTATTTGTTCACAATGATTGTTGGTTAGTGCATCTCCTTTCACAGAATGTTGTATGGATCACTTAATTAATTTCATGAATAGTAATCACTCTTCTTCCCTTCCATTATTTCATTTTTTGCTAAATACAAATCCCGTCTCCTTCCCATATTGATTTTTCACTCCCTGTTCTGAGATTGATTATAGTCAAGAGAATTTTGGTGTTAAAGCAGTTAAAAGTGGCAGTGTCTTGTTTGGATTACAATGATGTTTTATTGGTTTACTTTATAGCTGATTGTTGTTGTCATTGAGAAGTAACCATGTTCTATTCCCCCTCATTATATCATGTTTCTCTCAATACAAACCCCTCGCATATCCCAGAACCCTTTTTCACCCGTTGCTCATTGATAAACAATAAAACAATTTGTATGGATTGAATTGCATGTGTCTGATACATTGTTGAGCCAAATCTATTTCATATTTTTAGGAGTTGTCATTAATGGTTATTTAAAATACTAATTGCTAATCAATCATGCATGCAGGAATGAGTTTTTTCAGTCGAGATAACCATGGCCGAGGAAACAGAGGTAGAGGTAATTGGAACAGAGGCCCAAGAAGGCCTGGGTTCTCCATAAAATTTGATGTTGATTCAAAAGAGCTTGGCCAGTTGTTTCAGGTCAGATTCTTCAATTGGATTGGGCAAGGAGTAGTCCAACCTAGGCCTGAAAGGCCTCCTTTCCAAGTCCTGCAAGCCCCCGATATCCCTGTACCTCCTCACGTCTCATTACAACCCGAGGTTCCTGAAAATGATGGATGGTAGGAGATTGTCCACCCGACAGTCTCCCAACATTGTGGCTAGCCCAACTTGTCCTTGTGTGCTCCTCCACCTATTAACCCCATTGTAGAAGGTTCCCCTAACCACTCGCTAGTGCAATCCTCCCATGCTAGAAAGAGATTGAAAAATGAGGCCCACCATGCCCTTGACAAGGGAAATCCATTGCTCCCCCTTCCTCACCCTCCAATGGTTCTGAAAAATCTTTGTCTTTTCGGATGCATTTGAGGGACGATTGTTCCCACGTGATCAACAATATTAAGCCTAAAGTCCCTACACAACCAAAGGCAAATTCAGGAAAATCGAAGGGTGATAACAACAATCAAGGAAATATTGCATCACAAAGTGGAAAATATGGCTTTTAAGTTTTATTTTATCTATTGTTTTATGACAGTTGACTTCAGGGATCTTTGGACAACATGTTTTATTTTGGATACATGAATAATTGTTTTGGAAATAATTTCAAATGTCATGAGATAAATTGTCAAATGGAATATGTGGATGGGAGACACAAGGAGGCGTGTTTCACTTGAGTAATAGCTGTGTTATGATTATTATATTTGTTATGAGCTAAGGGGAGTCACAAGGGCTCCCACCTACTAGTTATTATTTATTTATGACCTTTATTATGATTATTACTTTTCCCCCTAACTAAAGTTGGTTGAGTCTTTTAATTAAATTAACTAATAAGTTGGTTCAACTACTTCAACCAATTCTTAAATGTTTAAAAGAAAAAGGAAAGGGAGGAACAGAAAGAGGATAGAAGCAAAATCATACTAAGTTTTTCTCTTTGAGTTATGTTGAGATAGTTTAGTTTTCCTTCATTAATTTATTCATCACAAGCCTAATTCTCTTTTATGATAGCAGGGTCTTATTGTAGACAACAATATTAGGGGTTGAATCACATCATTCAGACGCTTGTTTTTTAGAGGTGTTAATCTATCTTTGATAGTCTGTGTAGACTTGTCTGTTTGTGAATTAATTTTCATGATTGACAAAGGCTATTGTGCAGACTCGAGTGGGCAACAATATGTGGCAAGATGATCTAGCTGTTAGAGTGCAGTTCAGGTTTTGTGTCAGAGGTCCTTTTGTATGTTCCATCGGGGATGTCTAAGTTTGACTTTGGTCCAAAATTTCTGCATGAGATTTTGTAAAGAAAATGACCCTTTGGTGAATTTGAATGAAATAAAGGATTTCAACAACTGATATGTTAAGAAAATTACATAAAAATTAAATTTCCATCAAGATTTTTGTTGATAAAAGACTAGCCTAAGAACTTGTAATTAATACTTGTGAGTTAGGATGATATTTTTGTTGGCTATAAACATAGGGTGATATTCCCGTCTACTTTTCTCTAGCCAAGCAAAGTCTGAAAATGCTTGAGTAAGATCATTTCATATCTTTTCCTCAACAAGTTGTTTTATCAGATTTGTCTTCTATGTTCTCTGTTCTATTCATCGTCTTGTTTGAACGTATTGTTGATTTTAAGGATTAAAATTTTCCTTTGATTGATAGATTCTCGATGCAGTAGAGGATCTATTGTAAGATTTCCTATTTATAATTGTTTACTGTTCAGACACATCTAAGTTCTATTCTTCATCTTGTCTGAATGTATTGTTGATTTTAAGGATTATGATTTTCCTTGATCGATAGATTCTCGATGCAGTAGAAAATATTGTTGTAAGCTTGCCTATCGATCTTTCTTTACTGTTCAGACACATCTAAATTCTCTTTGTAAAGAGGATCTCTGCTTAGAGAATATTCTCCTTTATGTTATTCTCTTATTCTTCTCTTCATAATTGTACAAATCTTTGTCTGATAGGGAGTTTAAATGCATTCAATGAGCATACTGTTTATGACTTCATATCCCAATGGTCCATCACTGATCTCTAAAGTCTTGTTGATCCACCTATTCAAACCATTTTAATCCATTTACATTTTGATGGGTATTGGGCTTATCCTCTATCAATCCGAGGGTCTCTCAGTGGTAACATTAATGGTGTTGTTGTTGGAGACATAAGTGAAGATATCTTCCCTGGGAGAACAACAATGAAAAGATCCAATTTTAGATGGTGAACTGAAGCTGGACACATTGTTCTAACTGCTCATCTTTCACCATGGCGACTCCATTTTTCAGAAATCTATTGGTGACTCCACTGGTTTAAAATGGACAAGATTTTAGCTTAGAGGTATGCTTTCTGTGTTTTTTCAAAGATAGTTGGTTTCCCTAATCTAGAGCCTAGTAGAGATGAATGGAAAAATAGACTTCCTATATTTCGAGGAGAAGAGTGGGAGGTACCAGCTAAACATTTGTTGGATTTTCATGATTTTATTCATCAAATTCATATCATGCATGGAGATGTTTATATTAAGATTTTTAGGTATTCACTAGAGGGGATTGCTCATGATTGGTGTCGATCTCTTCCCATTGCAAGAATCAGCTCTTTGTCAGGTTTTCATGAAGCTTTCAATTTGTTTTGTAAAGAATATTCTTCAGTTGAGTATCTTTATGAAAATTGTTGTGATGAGTTTTATTTGCTTCATAAAGATTTTGCTAGTCATGAAAACCAGATTTGTGATGAAGCTTTTGTTGTGGAAGAAAGCATTTGACATGAAGATCAAGAGGTGTTGAATGATATTCATTATGATAGAAATAACATGGAAACATCTGGCATCATATCAAATATGTTCGTTGTTTTAAATGTTTATGAAGATCAAAATATCTCTGTTAAATATTCTGATGTCGAAGAGCAAGTGTATACATCAATAGATATTTCTCCTGACTATGAAGCTGAAATAAATGATGAGCTAGTTAAAAAAACTAGGGAAGGTTCCTCTCTGTTTTTTCCTAGCTTTTAAGAATCAAAGGTAGATTTTGTTTGTTGCTCTTATGAAGAAAATGCAGAGGATATTTTTTTCTTGAAACAAATGTTTTTGGAAGCCCTGCTTATGATGAAGAAGTTGTTTCAAACACTGACCAAGAACAACCAATTTTTGATGAATATCCCAACGAAGATGATGAAGAGTAGATGTTTTGCGTGGCTTCTTTGGAACCTCATAGCATGGTTTCTGTATATGATAATTATGAATCCGATCCTTGGGAGAGCCATGAAGGAGAAAAGGAAGAGCTAAATGTGCATCTTATCTCATCTCCAACACTTATAAATGAGCAGATGTCACCTGGGATTAGAAATCTTGCATCAATCCTTTATCCACCTGTACATGTTGAGAACATCAAACAACATGTGAGCAAGGATGAAATAAAGGAGGTAAATTTTTACCAGTTTAGCATGCCTTATGATAAATTTTATGACCCTGTAGGGTTGTATATGGAGTTCAACTTTCCAAAATCATTGGAGCCTGCAAAATTAATCATCTTATCATCACTTGGAGGTATTGTTAGTGTTCCAAAACATGTTTTCATTATGTTGTCATACTTCCCTTACCTTTTATGGATCATTTGCGGTGAAGAGAAGAATTATGTTACCAAACAATTTGGGTGGCTATGGTGGAATTTTATTTTCACCTGAGCATTGTAAAGGTCAGTTAGAGTAGGGTCTTGTATATAAATAAGCACATGTGAAATCTTCTCAGTTTTTAGTTTTCTTTTAGTATTTGAATAAGTGACCCCATAACCCTAGGATAGGACACTAAAGTTGCTTATTCTTGGCAGCTCAGAGAGAGCATGCCATCCCCTGTGGAGCCAAATGTTAGCACATAAAGTTGTCATGGGTCATATGTAGTTATTGCTAAAACCTAGGTCTACACCTCTACCGAGTCTCTCTCTTTTTTGCATACCTTCCTATAATATTTTCCTCTTCTGGTTGATAAAGTCAGGACGGTCAAGTATGTTGTATGTGTAGGGAAGCACTATGAGCAAAATGAAGCATTCATAGAGGTCCATTTCGGTCTTAAAATACAAGAAAACGGGTGGGTTCAATTTTCAACGGTGGAGATCCCATGTGCAGTTCAGATTAACGACTCTCGTGCATTCAGAGTTTCAAAGTCGTGCAAGGATTAACAACTAGACAAAATCCCCAAAGTGTTGAAGTCCCGAAGTAGTGAGAGGTTGCCACATCAACCGGGAGAAAGTCACTTTGGGATATTTCCATCCAAACATCCCGAAGTCCTGAAGTGACAAAGTCCCAAAGACTCAAAGTAACAAGAGACTTCCACGTCAACTGGGAGAAAGTCACTTCGGGAGATATTCATGCTCGCATTCAAAATCTTTTGAAGCCCGAAGCTCCGAAGTAACGAGAGGCCACCACGTCACTTCGGGCTCGTACCACTCTCGGAGTTTTTCATGCTTCACAATCCAAAACTCCCAAATCTCGAAGTGCCGAAGATACTTGGCACTGATCAGTTTAGACGTTTGGCACCATTCGTCAGAGATATGTGGCATACATCTGGCGCTGACACGTGGCACTCAGTTTAGGCACCTTTGGGCATGTCATTCGCTCATTCTCGAGTGACATGTAGAACTCTCCTTTTATTACACGTCAGCAGTTGTGAAATCATATGACATCAGGCTACCACGTCACTCCGGGCCCGTACCACTCCGAGAGTTTTTCATGCTTCACGATACAAAACTCTCGAATCCCGAAGTGTCAAAGTGTCGAAGACACTTGGCACTCGTCAGTTCAGACACATGGTGCTCATCCATCAGTAGTTGTGACAACACAATGATGTCAGGCCACCACGTCAGATTCGGGATATCGTCCTCTGGGAGATATCCTTGCTCAACATTCAAAGCTCCCAAGTGCCAAAATTGGCTCCATCTCTAAACATGGTTAAAAGGATTCTAGAGTTGGAAGACAGATACATTTTGGCGGGGACGCTAAAATAGCAGGGTTACCCAGATCGAGGATTGCGACAGGATCGACGAACACAGTTCATTGCAAGGACGAAACATGCTCAAACGTTAAAATTCTAGAGAGATCCCGCAATCGAAACCATGGTATAGTGGAAGAGGTATGTGGCAGTTGGTGGTGAATTGCGGGGGTCGAATTGGTGTGGACCCAAACCGTCCTTGCCGACGTCCTCAATCACGTGCTTATATAGGATCCAATCTGAGATCAGGGCGTGGCAACAAACTAAGTGCTAGGCCTCGTCCTGATCCGAAGGAGAAATCAGTTAATGAAAGAGGGACCAGTGGTTGAACAATCGAATACCCCCTTGAATGGAAGCATAGAGGGTCTGTCTGAGGAGACAAAAAAATGTCAGCCCGAAGTACCACAAAGGGAAGTTTTTCCTATAGGCCCATACTGACCAGAGTTTCCTTCTGACAGAAGGAACAAGAAAGACAAGAGAAGACATACAAAACTAGATAAGAGGTGCCCAAGCAGCAAGACATGTCTACTATTTTGACTATAAATACATCAGATGAATGATATGTAGATGGGGGGAGGTTCGGCCGAAAACTGGAGGAAGTTTTGAGAAATATTTATGACTATATATCTCAGTTTGTAAGCCGGAGGGGCATGTATCTGTAAATTGTATTGTTATTGAAGACTCATATGAGATGTCTCAACATATTTGTCTTCTATGTTCTCTGTTCTATTCATCGTCTTGTTTGAACGTATTGCTGATTTTAAGGGATTAAAATTTTCCTTTGATTGATAGATTCTCAATGCAGTAGAAGATCTATTGTAAGCTTGCCTATTTATCATTGTTTACTATTCAGACACATCTAAGTTCTATTCTTCATCTTGTTTGAATGTATTGCTGATTTTAGGGATTAATATTTTCCTTTGATCAATAGATTCTCGATGCAGTAGAGGATTTGTTGTAAGCTTGCCTATCTATCATTTTTTATTGTTCAAACACATGTAAATTCTCTTTGCAGAGAGGATATATGCTTAGCGAATATTCGTCTTTATGTTATTCTCTTATTCTTCTCTTCATCATTATACAAATCATTGTCTGATAGGGAGTTTAAATGCCTTCAATGAGCAGATTGTTTATGACTCCATACCCCAATGGTCCATCATTGATCTGCAGTGATATCTATTGTCTTTGCCTTTCTTTAAAGTCTTTCTGAGCCACCTATTCAAACCATTTTAATCCATTTGCATTTGGATGGGTACTGGGCTTATCCTCTAGCAGTCCGAGGGTGACTCTTAGTGCTAACAGAATGGGTTATTGGGATAGTGTTTACTTGCTAATTTTTTGGCAGAGCAAGGGAGGAGGTGGGTGCTCAGAAGTGCATGAGTTACGCTAGACATGGAAATATAGCTTGTTAGGTTGATAACTATGATAGAAAAAGGTTCTATGCTTGTAATGAAGGTTGTATTCCTGTAATTGACATTTCATGTTGAGGAAATCACCCTAGAGCCTTGAGAAGGTTGTTTTGAGCACTCCTTGAGAAGTCAATAATTCGAGGAGTCCCCAGTTATGATATTTCCTAGACAACCAAGTGTGTTGGAGCCTTGGAGGGAAGTGGGAGGGCCCTAGGGACTACCTGGTAGATAATGGGGATTATGTTACTTAGGTTGTGCAAGTTTTGGGGAAAGAGAGAGATGACATATTGGAATTGATGTTGGAGTAGAACCTGGGATTTGAACTACAGAACGTGGAGAGTGGACAACCAAGAGGGTTAAACGTCCTTGTGGAATCATAACCTCAGCTCGAGGTTGACTTGTTGTTGAGAGAAATGGAACAACAATGCCTCGGAGGAACATCCCTTATATGCAACAAATTGGTTCATCTTTCAACATATAAGTTTTATGTTGTGTTTTCCATGTTAATTCCAATATGTATAAATATTATTTGAATATCGTTTTGTGTTTGCTTCAATAGTTGCATTCGTGAGTTTCTATATATATTGCTAGATGCATGAATTAATCAACGTTGTTGTATTGTTGTTGTAAATTTTATTTATGTGTATGCAAGCAAATTTTAGGTTCGTTGGTTAGGGTACTTTACACACAACTTGCAAAAAATCCATTAAATTCCAAGATATTGTCCTAAAGTAAAAAAAATTACTTTGTTCACCCATTAGTACTTTTACACCATCTAAAAAGACATAGTGGGTATGCACGGCCCTTATCAAGCCTTATTTCCATCAATGAAGTTTGATTTAATCTTTAACCATCATTATTCCATTATCAAGAACGATGGAGGTGGGAAGCCACTTAGTGTGCGTTGACCTGTACTGCACTAAGTTATGGACATGTACAACTAAGTAAAATAACTATATAATATGAAAGATTATTTTTTTATAATATGAAAATTATATATAAATAGTTTTCTGAACTATACTCAACAAGTTTATAAAACTCGCTGGTACCAAACTATGAAATTTCCGTACAAATGTATCATTTGAACAATTAGCGTTTTCAATGGAGAGTATACATTATTTTTATAACGAGTTTTAAAATATAACTTTTATAAGCGCCAACTTTATAAGCACAACAAGAGCTCAAAGTTGGGTTATTAAAATATAAACATATCGATATTTTCATGAGTTTATAGTTTTAATGGTTAGTTTGATTGGTAAAGTACATGTGTCAAAGTTCTAAAAAAATTTGAGATTAAATCATCTTGAGTTATCAAAGTCAAAGAAGAGGGAAGGCGTGTGTAGAGGGCTAACAAGGTATCAACACCTTCATTGGGAATGTCACGAATTATATTTATTTGAAATTTTCTTTTAAATGGATAATTAATATGTTTTTTAAGAAATAAATATGATAATTAATATTTCTTAAGAAATAAATATAAGTTTATGAAGTTAAAAAAAGTTAAAATATTTAATGATAAAAGATTAAATATATAAAAAATATGTACCCAAGAGTTTTAGGTAAGACAACTAGGGATTCATTTATGAAGTAAAAACCAAAGTCATACGTGTGTTGGATGATTAAAAGTAAAAAATATAAAAAATGATGAACCCAAGTGCTCTATGCATGTCAACTAGGGTTTTATCGTAATTGTAATGTTGTTTCCATATGAAGAGGGAAGGCGTGTGTAGAGGGCTAACAAGGTATCAACACCTTCATTGGGAATGTCACGAATTATATTTATTTGAAATTTCTTTCTTTTAAATGGATAATTA
The DNA here is from genome assembly GCA_010110895.2 of Picea sitchensis. Classification (NCBI taxonomy): domain Eukaryota; kingdom Viridiplantae; phylum Streptophyta; class Pinopsida; order Pinales; family Pinaceae; genus Picea; species Picea sitchensis. The sequence goes on from SNQJ01S0025606.1 coordinate 158,746, forward strand.
ATATGTTTTTTAAGAAATAAATATGATAATTAATATTTTAAGAAATAAATATAAGTTTAAGGAAGAAAAAAGTTAAAATATTTAATGATAAAAGAAAAAGATAAAAATATGTTCAAGAGTTTTAGGTAAGACAACTAGGGATTCATTTATGAAGTAAAAACCAAAGTCATACGTGTGTTGGATGATTAAAAGTAAAAAAATATAAAAAATGATGAACCCAAGTGCTCTATGCATGTCAACTAGGGTTTTATCGTAATTGTAATGTTGTTTCCATATGGGTTTCTTGATGGATTTCTTTCCCTCCCTCGGGGTGACCTATCCTCTCAGTGGTGACCTTGCCCCCATCCAAGTGCCTAGCTTTCAATGTGATCCACTCTTCCTACTTCACAAATCTATGTTCATCTCTCGTAAATACTCAGTATGTGATCCCCTTTGATGTTTCCATAAAGAAGAAAAAAACAATCTTTCTTCAACCCCTTTTGATGCCATACATCTCAATGCCTCCTTTAGCCCCACCACATTTTGGTAAATGACAAGCAATTACTCTCCTCTCTCTTCAGTTTAATGCCCCTCAATAATGAATGCATTGCCAATGACCTCCTTGGCCCTTGGCCTCCTTATCCACTCTAGATCCAATCCTTCTATCCTTTCACCCTATACTACCACTGATCTAAGGCACTCATTCAAATATGTTGTTAAGAATCTTAGTGGAAGTTACATGCTAACTCCATCAAGTTTCAAGGGTGAATGCAGATCTAACCTTATCCATTACAACGGTGAAGAGAAATGGATGAAATGAAGGATACATTGTAACCTACTGTGGAAAGAAGCCCAAAGGAGGGCACCTTATAAAACCATAGATGAGGCCCAGATGATGGGATGGGGAAATGGAGGAACACCATCTAATCAATTAGAACATCGGAGAGATAACATCATAGATATACCAACCACAACACAAACAACATAACATCGAGATCTAGCCTTTCTAGGAAATTCCTCAACACAATAGGGACGAGAAAAGATAATGTGCACAACACCTTCACAAAATATCCTGCAGAGAAATCCACCAAGAATGGAGCTAGCTTAGCTAGATGTATCCTAGTTGCTTAAGGAATCATAGGAAAAACTGTTACATACCAGATGTATTATAATAACCAGAAAACATAAGTATTGCAGCAAATACCAGTGGAACAACAAAATATAGAGAACCACAACACCAAAAATGATACATTTATTGATAGAAAGCCAAGTTCACTTTCCTCTTCGAGGGAGAACCTATCAGAGCTATATTACAATAATTCTCAAGACAAGACTCTCCCATGCCTTCAACACTTACTTATAATAATTCTATCTTCTAAGGAACATTCTAGAGGAAGATCTTTCTAGAAGCAGAAGCTTCTATTAAGTCCTATTACATTAGAATTCTTCATATTATTATATAGGCCTTATTTACTAATGTTGGTCTTTTCATAGAAAACATATTATTCTACCTACATGACGGGTTAGGGAGGTTAGGTCCCTAACATGCCCTCCTCCTTGAAAAACATTCTTGTCCTCAAGGCTTAAGATAAGGAAATTGTTGTAGAATGGTAGTGAAATCCTAGGTGGCATCTTTTGGTTGTGTATTCTTCCATTGAACTAAAATGTGTGTTGACGAAGACGATGTGCATGTTGGTCCAGAATGTCTTGTGGTTGCAACTAAATGGATCCTTCTTCATCCAAATCAAGGAGATTGGTTTGAGTCCGACACTTTGTTCCAATCACTTTCTTTAAGAATGATACATGAAAAACAATATGGAGGTTAGAGTGACTGGGAAGAGATAGATGATATGCCAGGGGCCCCACATTCTTGAGAATTGTATAAGGACCATAAAACTTGGGGGTGAGTTTATGACATTGTGTCACTTTGAGTGATGTTTTCTTATAATGTTGCAAACGAAGAAACACCTAGTCCCTCTCAACAAATTAAAGTTCTGAATGACCCTGATCTGCTTGTTGCTTCATTTGATTTTGTGCCATGGTCATGTTTTCTTTGAGGGTATGGAAAATGGTCTCAGGAACTGTAAGATTATTTCAACCTTTTGAGATTTGGAAACACCTGACATGTATGAGAGAGCTAATGGCGCCTTTTTCCCATAAACTACTTCAAAGGGAGTTATGCGAGTGACAATATGGTAATATGTGTTGTACCACCATTCAACGAGGGGTAACCATTGAGCCCACTAAGTATGTCAAATAGAGGAAAAAACATCACAAATATGTTTCCAAAAACTTGTTGACTACTTCAGTTTTTCCATTAGTGTGGGGATGATAGGCGGTACTGAGATGCAATTGGGTTCCTTGGCCTGAAAAATTCTTGCCAAAAATTGCCGGTGAAAGTTGGATAACTATCGGAGAAAATAGAATGAGGCATCCCATGGATTTTGAAGATATTGTCCATAAAATTTTGAGCTATTGTAGATGTTGTGAATGAGTGTTCAAGAGCATAGAAATGAGCATATTTGGAAATACGATCGAATACCACCATGATGACTGAATTATTTCCCAATTTAGGTAAGCCAACAATGAATTCCATAAAAATATTTCCAAATAACAAGTGGAATCAGGAGTGGTTGGAGTGTTCCTGGAGCTTTGAATGTTTCTCCCTTATTGCATTGACATGTATCACATTCATCGAGAAACGTCCAGATAAAATTTTTCATTCCTTCCTAGAGAAAACAAACGTTTGACCCATTCATAGGTTTTGGTAAAGCCTAAATGCTTAGTTGTGGAGGAAGCATGAAGCTCAGATAGAAAAATGAATTTGAGTTTTGACTGTTTTCTTAAATACAAGTGACGTTTTTAGCGAAGCTATTCATTGTGCCAAGAGTATCCTAGAGAAGCTTGAGAATCTTGTTGCAATTGTTAGATCAAGAAGGAAATTTTGGGGTCCTAGAATCATTCTCTGCGAACAGATTGAACCCAATCTACAACAATGAAAGAGACAAAAATGAGGGACCCTTCATATTCATATTTCCTAAAAAGAGCATCAACAACCAGATTTTATTTTTCCTTCTTGTAAATGATCTCAAAATCATATCCAAACAACTTTGTCACCCATTTTCATTTCTTCAGGAAGGAAATCCTCTGTTCCAAAAAATACTTGAGGCTGTGATGATAAGTTTTAATTTGGAAGTGTTTCCCCAATAGATAAGGATGCCAGAGATCCATTGCATGGAGAATATCCAAAATTTCCTTTTTCATAGGTTGATTGGCCCAAATGTTGCTCCAGAAGTTGGTTTCTAGTGAAATCCAAACGTATGCCATATTGTATGAGGACGACTCCAATTCCTTTCCCTTAAGCAACACTTTTCAGTCCAAAAGTCTTGGTGAAGTATAGTAGTGCTAGGAGAGGAGTCATGCACATAGCCTCTTTCAAGGCATTGAAGGATTGATTACTAGTTGGATTCCAACTGAAAGAATCCTTTTTAAGGAGAGCAGTGAGAGGGGATGCAATTTTTCCATAATTCTGATCAAAATTGCGATAACATCATGTTAAACGCAAGAAACCACACAAAGTTTTAATCATTTTAGGGCAAGGCCAGTCCTTCATAACTTCATTTTTCTTAGGATCCACCCATACACAATCCTTGCCAACAATATGACCCAGGTACTCGACTTCATAGGCTCCAAAAGGACATTTAGACTATATGAGAACATATTTGTACTTAGATAGTAGATGTAGAACTTTATCCACATGGGAAAGATGGTATTTCCAAGTTTTACTATATATGCAAATATCATCAAAGAAAACTAAGAAAAAATGATGAAGGAAAGGACAAAAGACATGACTCATGAGAGTTTGGAAAGTGGAGGGGGCATTACAGATTCCAAAGGACATGACCAAGAACTCATAGTGACCTTCATGAGTTCGAAAGGTAGTCTTGGGAATGCCTTATTCTTTCATATGTATCTGGTGGTAACCAGAGCAGAGATCAGGTTTGGTAAAGAACTAAGCACCAATCAATTCATCCAAAAGGTCATCAATGACACGAATGGGAAATTTGTATTTAATGGTGAGTTTGTTAAGGGAAAGAGAATGAGGACACTTGTGCCAAGTTCCTTGTTTATTGAGTATTGACCAATTTGTAGGTGCACATTTTCACAAGGCCCCCCACATTTCATGGAACCGCCATTGGAAATCATGATTTGAAAATTGTTGACTGCACGGATATAGAAGTTGATTTCTTGGGCAATGTGGTGATGAATAAAATTTTGGGTGTTGCCACTGTCAACTAGGATGATGCCTTTCCTATGCTCAATGTAGCCAATTAACTTGAGGGTTTGGGGAGTAGAGAAGCCAATGGGGGTGTTTAGTGAAATCAATGTTTCAACTTCTATAGGCTCATAGGACGGAGTATGATCATCTTCTTCGGCTATTTCTTCAACAGGGGAAACATCCAACTTCTCATCAGAAACATCCTCATAAATGGAAATAAAAATATTTTGTTCTTTAAAATTTTTCCTTGTAAAATATTTCTCATCACAATTATAGAAAAGGCCCTTGAGTTGGCGTTCATACATTTCTTCTTGAGTTAATTAATGGATGTTGAGAGGAGTGGCCTGAGGGGTAGGATTAGGAGGTCTAGGGTGAGGACAAAAAGAGGGTTTTTTTTTATGGGAAGAAATGACTTGTTGTGCTTCCTCACATCATTTAGTAGCTTCCAACCATGTTTATGGGTGAGCCATTAGGACTTGGGCTTGGATTTCATCCTTTAGGCCACTAATAAATTATTCCTTGAAGAATGCATCTGACATACCCTCCATTCTAAAAGCCAAGTGCTAAAAAGAGGAAATAAAGTCTTCCACTATGCTAGACTATTTCAACTTGGTCAAACAACCCAAATGGTTTGTGTTGGTGTCAAAGAGGTCATAAAGTTTGGCCACAAAATTTGTCTAATAAACATAACCTTGGCATGAATCTTTACACCATTTTCACCATTTCCATCATTCAGGATCCATATAGAGGACACTATAACAAAGTTTTTCCAAGCCATCAATGATTCCATGAAAAAAGAAATAATGTTCCATTCAAGTGACCTATCCCTTGGGATCCGAGCCATCAAATTTGTTCACCTTGAATATGGGAAGAAGTAGGTCACATTTAAAGTGGTTGGACTGAAAGGGAGTGGAATTGGAGGATTTAGCGCCATCTAGGTTATAAGGTGTTGCAGAAGACATAGGATCTCAGGATTGGGTAAACATTACTATTGATTTATTCATTGTTGATGGAAGTTCTTCTAGCTCAACGAGTCAATCATTGATGGTGTCAAGTTGGTTGAGCTGAGAATTGATGGAAGCAACATTGAAATTAAGTTCAAAGATATATTTCTTGGTTTTCTCATTGGATTTGTCTAAGGAAGTGATGTGTCTATCAAAGTATTAGTTTCAAGTGTGGGCCATTAATGAGGAGTGACTGGGGCCAGTGGGTCTACAAAAAAAATGGGTTACTGGTGAAGGATACTATGAAAATTAGTGTAAAGAGAGGAAGTTGATGGTATAGGTGAAAAATAAGGGTGTCGGGAAGGGTGGGTGGGACCATAGAAAAAAAATATTACAAGTGATAGGTAGCATGTCAATCAAGGTGAAGAGAGGAATCCAATGGGATATGTCTCAAATAAGGGTGTCGACGAGACCACTATACTCACTTTTTTTTTTTAAATCCCACAGATTTATATGATGGCATGAAGAATACTGCAATGACAAATTACCTAGATTGTTAACAAGATAAATTGTGTAGGAATTTTGCAACTAGAATGAAAAAGGTAGGATTGCGCGATAGTATATCTCTTCTACTCCTTTTCTCTTATGTTCCTTTCCCTAGGGTTAAGGTTTTTCAAGATTCCTATAGACAATGGTTTTCCCTTTCCTATAGATCTATGATATATGTACAAGTTCAAATAGTAGTACTTCGCCCAATATCTCAGGGCACCAACTAAGGAGACTCGATCGCACCCTTAGTTGTATTTCACGATTACCTAGGTACTAGAGAGTATCTTCTTGAGTGTTGTTCTTGGTGTCACTATAACATTCAAGCAATCGATCAACTAATATAGAGATGATTTTAGGATACTTATGGGACTCGGGATATACTTGATGGTACGTGAGAGTGATGGCCTTGTACAGATTATGTCCGATGTGGTACTACTTGAAGGGGTACCAATAAGGATTATATAGGTTTCCAAAAAGGTGAAATGTTTGTTTTGAGTAACCCTATGAAACTGTCTATATTTCCTACATGCATTATTCTCCGACCACAATTTTACCCATTGAATGATAGATCTTTGTGCTTTAAAGACACCAACAATTCACATCTCTACCTTGAAAAAATAAAATCCCATAGATTCTATAGGGGGAATATATATGAAACCATTTATTAGGTACGAGATGTATTATAGTAAGCATAAAACAAAAGTGTTTCAACAAATACCAATGGAACAAAAAAATATAGAGAACCACAACACCAAAAATGATATCTTTATTGATATAAATCCAAGTTCACTTACCTCTTCGAGGGGTAAACCTCCAACAAAACAAATCTCTATTAAAATTCTCAAGACAAGACTTTCCCATGCCCTCTACTCTTATTTATACTAATTCTATCTTCTAAAAACACTCTAGAGGAAGAACTTTCTAGAAGCGGAAGATTCTATTAATTCTTCTTAGATTAGACTTGTTCACATTATTATATAGGCCTTATTTACTAATGTTGGCATTTATTACATAGAAAACATATTATTCTACCTATATGAGGGGTTTTGGAAATTAGGTCCCTAAAAATAACCAACCCTATTTCTATCTCCAAGGATAGAAACAAAGGAAGTGACACCACAAGCAACAATGGCCCCTAATATGCAATCCTTTCCTTGTGAAATTTCTAAATTATCTATCCCTTTTCAATGACCATGTTACATCATCCTCTAGCAGGAAAGGGAGGAGAAATCTATCTCAATGCGGTAAAGGAATAAGAAGAGTCCTTGGAAGCTTTGGACATCAGGAAAACCCTCCTAGCTGAGGAGTATAATAACATATAAAAACATGAAGAAGGAATGTTGTAAGAACCAACAACACAATTTGATGATTGGCAGGAGGAATGAGCATAATTTTCTAAGACAAAAAATTAAAAACCACTCAGGAAGACCTTGACCTAGATGAAAATAAATTGTCATTGACTCTTTTTTAAATATGTATTTCTTTTGTATATTTTTGTGTTCTTAGTTTATCCATATTTATTCATGTCAATCGATCTTCAAAAGAAATTATGGAAGAAAAAATGAGTTACTTATTGGAAATATTTGTACCCTATAAAAATAAAGGGATACCCTTAAACAAATGAATCCATTATGGAATTATGTACCTCTTGTATGTTAGGGTAAATATGTAAATTTTGAATCAATAAAACATAATAAGTTTTGATTAAAAAAACAAGGTCATACTTAGTCTTATGCTTGTGCATAAATAGAAAAAAATGGTGCAATATTATATTAGGTAGGAACCCAACATGCTTAGGAAAAAGTTCATATATATCGTTAGGGGTTTCCCCACAACAATTCCTACATGGTTTCATCAACTTAATATCTACGATGATCAATTCCCACCCACCATTTCCAAATTCGAGTGACCTAATGGTCTTCCAAATGGCTAAGGCCAATCTTGGGTACTTATAATTTTATTGGGTAAGAGGTGACCCAAGATAGTTGTGTCTTTGTTCCCTCTATTTGACCAGTTAACCATATTATGATGTCTCATTCCTCATCTCTCCATTTTTTACTCTTTTATGCTAATTACATAATAGATTCCCTAGGTGCCTCCCTACTCATATTACAAATGGACTCACAGAATTAGTTAATAAATATGGTACGTGATTATGGATAATCTACAACATATTATGATGTCTCATTCCTCATCTCTCCATGTTTTCCTCTTTTAGGCTAATTACATAGTAGATTCCCTAGGTGCCTCCCTACTCATATTACACATGGAATAAGAATTAGCTAATAAATATGGTAAGTGATTATGGATCTTCTACAACTAGATGACGATATGCAAGGATAAACTCACACAGATTAATGAGTTTTCAAACCATACATACTAGTGAGTTTTCAAACCATGTGAAATTCTAAAATAAACTCTTTACTATTCATTGCATTTTTTCCATAAAAATAATACAGTCTCAACATACCAAAAAAAAATAAAAAATAGGTCCATTAAAATTCTAAAGACATACAATGTCCTAAAAGAATTTCTTTGTAAAACATGGTTACATAAGGAAACTAATTATGCATATACTCTATTCAAACTGAAGCAACTATAACAATTGGCAATTAAGAAAAACTAAAATAAGGATTTAAGGATTTTAACATGCCCACTAATATGGAAAACACAGATTATAGACACCCCAAAAGGTGATTAAATATTAATATACAATGTGAAAAACACTACAACTATAAAATTTGTGTGTGTATGTGTGTGTGTCTGGAAAACGTATGTCAATTGGGTTTATATCTAGTGATTAGGAGGAATTGCTCAACACACAACCCACACTAAGAGGGGGGGGCGGGGGGGGCGTGAATTAGTGTGTGGACTATTCTAACTTTTTCTTCTCACAGGTTAGTAGTTAAAACACATTTGAATAGATTAAAAACAATCAAATCATAATTACAATGACACATGGACACCAGATGTTTGTATTATCTTTTGTATAATTGATATGAATATAATAATATGAATATATGTGAAAGAGGATTTTCCCAGCATCAAATGATTTGTTTCAACACCAATTGAAGTAAGGAGCACCAACTCCTCAAAGAGCACCAACTCTCAGGAAAGACTCAACTTGCTGCAAGACCCATCTTGCTGATAGAACCCTGTCTATCCAACTAGAGTTTATTCAACTTCAACAGTAGTGATCCATTATAGAATCAACTCTATCTCATGATAATAGGTATATCATAAAACACTCATCACCGCATTTCATCTTCTCTCTGAAATTCGCACCTTCTTCGCTTTATCTTTCCTCTGATATCTTCACACAATTTTCTCTTCTACATCTCTCTCTTATATTCACATGGAACTCAGGTCCATATCCACCTCTTCACTTCACAAGACACACTTCATACACAAGCATTTTTTCAAGTGAACCAATCATGGTTTTATTTATAGTGGCTTATGCTCAAAACTTGTTTAAGCTATTGAGTCGACCTGTGAAATAACAAACTTGTTCATTAACAACTTTGGGACCACCAAAGATCATCGTTTCAGGTCTTCATTGATATACCTTGCATCCCCTTTCCTTTCACAAATCGATCACAGTCATGGATCGATTTCCTTCGTCTTTGTGCTAACAGAGATCGATGCTTCCTTCAAACCATGTTCATATGATCAATGGAATAGAGCCACAGGGTTAACAATTTAATCTATGAATTACATTCTTCCCTTTAAATTTCATTACCATATGACCAATGGTGTTATTCAGACGTTAGGAGAGACACGCGCTTGAGCGCTTATCAATTGAACGATCACGATTCAATCTCCAATGAGATGGACGATTGTTGGGACTTCGGGTCTTCGCCCTTCGGGTCTTCGTAACTTCAAACCTTTCAAATCTCATGAATATGATATCATCGAACAGATCATATGGTTCACATTATATCTCAGAACCAGATCAATGGTTATCTTCGATCCTTACATCTATCCTTTCATTCCTTAATCCGACGACCAGGACTTAATCAAGTGGTGTTATGGATGGCCACCTTTTACTCCACGACTTTGTCTATTATGCTTACTCTATCCTTTCACTGTATTTTGATCAATGATTGATAGTACACCCGACATCAGATCGACAATCGATATATCCTTCGAGTCTTCGGACTTAGGAGATTTCGATTCTCAACCCCTTCTTTCTTCCGTACGTCAATCTTCCAGAGATGACAAACAGCTGACGCGTGTCCCTCTCAGATTAACGGTCGAGATCTCCTCGGGTCTCCGGACTTCGGAGTTTTCAAATCTCAACCCGTCCTTTCCTCCATACGTCTTTCTTCCGGAGATGAAAANACGTCAATCTTCCAGAGATGACAAACAGCTGACGCGTGTCCCTCTCAGATTAACGGTCGAGATCTCCTCGGGTCTCCGGACTTCGGAGTTTTCAAATCTCAACCCGTCCTTTCCTCCATACGTCTTTCTTCCGGAGATGAAAATATGCTGACGCGTGTCCCTTTCTCGATCAATGGTCGAGATCCTTTCGCGTCTTCGAGGTTCAGAGATTTTAAATCTCAAAACCCATTCTTTCCTATGAAGTGATCACCTACTCTGTAAGTCATCAACGGTGGAGACTGCTTGTTGTCGGTTAACATTTCCACTTACACTATCCTTCCATTGTAGTAGATTGACAATCAAGAATTCTCCCAAAGTGATCTTTCAGATCGAACATCTTATGTCCACTTCGAGACTCCGACATTCAGGACTTCAGGACTTTGGGCAAGTGCTGGTGGTATATTTTCCGAAACTAAACTCCCAGAGTGACATAAGCTGCTTACGTCACTTGTTGATGTGTCACACGCTGAGTAGCTGCCACGTGTCACTCTAATTCATGATTTGCATATACCTTAAATGTCGATTTAGATTGACACTTGTCATTCTCTTACTGTGCCGTGTTTCCTTGCTGACTTGGTTTTTCAACGTAGATCTCCCGATGTGACACATGTTGTTCTCCTGGATCTAATGATTGTCTTGAATTCCTGTTAAGGTCCTAACCCGCACATAGGTAGATCAATGTATTCGGATGTAATAAAGGTCAATATTAATAAGACCTTTCAATAAAATAGAATAAGGCGGATGTAAGAAGACCTAATAGAAGCTTCCACTTCT
>SNQJ01S0025606.1:186811-198176 GCA_010110895.2 Picea sitchensis
ATATTTGAAGATTTTCACAAAGTCAAAAATCACCACCTAGCTTCAAATTCGAATTTCATCTTCAAGCTTTGATTTGGAGATAATCATTCAAGCTAACTCCAAGGAGAAGATAATGGATATAATATATTATCTAATATATTTGTGGAGGATTTGAAGGGATAGGTTGACAGAAAAGTGGATCTGTAATTATGAGTTTGTTATCTTTATTCATGTATAAATAAGCGGGTTCTCTCCTCATTTGAGGGGAGGCCTCTGTCTAGAATAGAGAATAGAAGAATAGAGTGCTTGTAGTTTTGAGATAGTGATTTTCGTTATTTGTCATGTATTGGATTGTTTTAATGCAAGATTTTACTTTTTCATAGTGGTTTGTTATTTACTTTTTTGTCGTGTGTTGTTGTAGATGTTTTTAAAATGCTTTCATTAGATTTAATTTACGCNTGTATTGGATTGTTTTAATGCAAGATTTTACTTTTTCATAGTGGTTTGTTATTTACTTTTTTGTCGTGTGTTGTTGTAGATGTTTTTAAAATGCTCTCATAAGATTTTATTTACGCACTTTCATGTTTTCATAGATTCATTTTAGATTTCATGCTTTCGTAGTTAGATTAAGTTTTTGTTTTCATAGTTAGATTATGTCTCATTTGATTTTGTAGATTCAGTTTTAGTCTCGAGTTTATGTAGCATTAGGATAGTTTCCTTTCATATATTATTTGCATATTTTGTTCTTTCTTTGATTTAGATTCAACGATAGTAGTTTAACATGTTTCTTTTCAATCATTAGCATAGATTAGAAATCCTCTTACCTTTCATATACTTTGCGTACATCTCATAAGATTACGACTCCAGATTGATAATTTATGTCGCAATTACTATCATATAATTCGTTCAACAGAATGAACCATTCTTTTATTAATGTGCCAAATGCATTTGACTAGGACTATGAGATGTGGTTCCAGAACTCTAGCTGCTCAAAAATGTAGTCTTGCATTTTTTCTTCTTCAAAATTGTCAAATATTTGTAGGTATTCCTTCCACAGTTTTTATTCATGTTCCCATGTAGCATATTTAGGACCATAGCAAGTTCATTCAAACTTTACCAACCCTATGGAATTGTTCCTAATCAATTTGACTTTACAGTCTAGGATGTGTACTGGTCCCACCTGGAAATCCCCTTCATGCTCCACCTAGATTACATTCCAATCAATTATGTGGTTAGGGTCATGCACACATTTTTTTTTATAATGACACATGAAATAAATTATGCAATCTCATGGATGCATAGAATGATATAATGTATGCAATTGGCCCTATATTTGCTAAGATTTCAAAAGGTCCAGACTCCACAGTATCTTGTTTCCAACTTTGAGAAACTTCCTAATCTCAATGAACCTCTCTTTTCATTTAGTTTTAAGAACACATGTTCTCCCACTTTAAAATATCTAAGCACTCTATTATTGTCTGGATGTCTTTTCTTCCTATCTTGGGAAACCTTTAAATTCTACTTAATATTTTTCACTTGCTCTTCCATTTCCTTTAACAATTTTTTCCCAACAAATTCTCTGTCTACTAGATTATCCCAACTCATAGGTGTGTTACACTTCCTTCCATACAATCCCTTAAATAGACTCATTTTCAATGAGACCTAATACCCATTATTGTAGGAAAATTCCACTAAGTGGATATAATCCTCCCACTTTAATGGTTTATCCATCACATACATCCTAATCATGATTCTATTAGTCCTCTCTATTTTCCCATCTGACTTTGAATGATACATTGTAGTGAGATTTAAATTTGTCCCAAAGCCTTTGAACAAACCCTTTCAAAAATTGGAAGAAAATTGTGTATCTCTGTCTGAAACTATTTCCATAGGCACCCCATGTATCCTAGAAACTTCCTTTATATATCTCTACAATATTTGTTTCCTTATGTGTATACCTTACTGGAATAAAATGTGTTGCCTTAGTCAATTTGTCCACCACCACCATGATGAAATCATGTTGCTTAATTGTTCTTGAAAGGTTTATAATAAAATACACTGTGACAACTTCTCATTTCCATTATGGAATGGGAAATGGCTGTAGAAAACCTGTTAGATTTCTATGCTTTATCTTCACTTTTTGGCATTCTAGATATCTGGCTATGTAATTAGCCACTTCTTTCTTCATTCTCAGCCAAAAGTATTGGATTCTTACAACTGCAATTGTCTTCTGATATCACGGGTGTCCAACATATGGCACATTATGCATTTCCTTTATCACTGCATTTTTTAGCTTATTGGAATTCAACACATATGATTTTCTTTTTTACATGAGAATTCCATCTTCTTTCAACTCATAAAAATTAAATTTATGCTGAAAATTATATTGTTGTAATGTCTCTTTTATTTTTAAATACCGCTGATCTGAATTTGATGCTGCAATAATGTGATCATTCAGATCCATCATATAAATGTTAATGTCTGCAATATGCCTATGATGTGATCTTATTCTAAATTCATCAACCACTTGATTTTGTTTTCCTTTTATATGCTTAATTTCAAAGTCATACTCACTAAGAAATTCCAACCATCTAGTGTTTCTAGAATTTAAAGTTGGTTGTCCAAACAAATGTTTTAAACCTCAAGGGTCTATTATTATCTCAAATTTCTTTCCCATGAGGTAATACCTCCACATTTTTAATACATGTACAATTGCTGCTAACTCTAAGTCATGTGTAACATAATTCCTCTCATGCTCCTTTAATTTTATGGACTCATAGCATACCACATGATCTTTTTGACTAAGGACTCCACCAAGTACTTCCTTACATCAATCAATGCACACAAAAAAATCTTCATCCGGATTTGCAACCTTCAATATTGGTGCACTTGTTAATATATCTTTCAGCTACTGAAACCTCTCTTCACATTTGGAAGTGCATTCAAATTTCACTACCTTCTTTTGCAAAGAAGTGATTGGATTTGCAATCTTTGAGAATCTTTTTATGATTTGGTAATAAATGGAAAGACCCATAAATGATCTAACCTCTATCACATTTCTTGGCATTGGACATACTCTAATGGCCTCTATCTTCTCAGGATCAACTGTTATCCCCTCTGCTAAAATTATATGCCCTAGGTAGTGAATCTTATTTTGATAAAAAAAAATGCACTTATTTAGCTTAGCATACACTTTATGCTCTCTGAATAATTGCAACGCCATTCTTAAACATTGCTCATGTTCCTCTTCTGAATTAGAGTACATGAGTATATCATCTAGGAACACAATTACAAACTTATTTAGGTACTCCCTGAACACTCCATTAATCAAGAACATAAAAGCAACTAGGGCATTTGACAGTCCAAATGGTACTACCGTGAATTCATAATTTCCATATATTGTCCTAAATATTGTATTCTTCCTTAATTTTCACTTGATGATAGCCTGATCTCAAGTCAATATTGAAAAATATCCTTGCACCTTTCAGCTGATCAAACAAATCATCAATTCTTGGCAAATAATATTTGTTATTTATGGTGACCTTATTTAGCTGTCTGAAATCAATACATATCCTTAAGGTTCCAACTTTATTCTTCACAAAAATAACTGGGGCTCCCCAAGGTGACATAGTTGGGTGTATATACCCCTTCTTTATCAATTCTTCAACTTGTATCTACAACTCTTTCAATTTTAGTGTGCCCATTATGTACTATGTCTTGGACACTGGGGCATGTCCTGAAAACAATCCTAGGATTTATATAAGAACGTATTCAAAATACCTTAAGAATGGATGGTATTCAATGATTTCCACTTTATCTTTGGTTGCCTCTTCCATATGGGCTGCAAAAAATTGGCATCCCTTCCTAAAACTCTTCTTCAACTACATGGTTGAAATCTCTCTAACTGCTACAACTCTTGGAATGCGTTGAATCATTCCTTTATTCCCTTATTCATCAAGACATGTTATTGTATTGTTGTAATAGTCTAGGACAAGATGGTGTTTTTCCAACCAATCCATTCCAATTAGACAATCATATGAACGCAATGGTATGATATTCACATCTACCATTGTATTCATTTCATTCATGTCTATCGAACAATCTTTAACCAACTTACTGATTTTCCTCTTATCCCCTGTGGCTAATTGAACTAACCAATATTTCTTATTCTTACTCCTTTGGAAGTGAAATCTTTCAAAAATGTTACCATATATGTAATTATGGCTAGCTCCAGAATCAATTAAAAATTCTATGGGTTGGCTATCAATCTTACCTTTTACTTCAATCATGGGAAATTAATACTTTTATTTCTTGTTGTCCAAGGATGCATAAATCCTTGGAATTTTTCCTCCCATGTCTTCCATTGTTTCATCCTCTTGGATGATGTGGACAATCCTCATTCTTTCTCCTTCGTGATGGTAGTCCCTATATAAGTGGTTTCCTTCACACCCCCAACATTGCACAGGATGTTGCCTTGGCATTTTCCCAAAAGAATCTACAGTCTTTTTCTCATATTGAGTTGATTTTCCTTATTGATTATCTTGGGTGTTTTTCTTGAAAAAGGTTGGCGTAAAACCTTTCTACCTTTGATCCTTTTTCCCCTTTATCTTTTCATTCCAAGATTTTGGCAAAAATGGCTTTCCTCTGCTTTGCTCATAAAGATGCCTTGCTCTCCTTATGATTTCCTCCAAGGTTTTGGGGTTATCATATTGAATCTTGTCACTATAGAAGGAGGGTAACCCACTTAGAAACCTTTGAATTTTAACCTTCTCATCTTTTATAAAATCAACATACTTCAACAATTCAAAGAACCTATTCTCATATTCCTCCATTGTCATGCTTCCAAATTTGAGCTCAAATAACTCTTTCATCTTGATTTCATAGTAATTCTCAGGAAAATATTTATCCTGGAAATATCCTTTGAACTGCCTCAACGAGATCATATTTCATCAATCTTCTTGGCTTTCTTAAGTTGATTCCACCACATATCTGCCTTTCCTTGCAAGTGGTAGGTGGAAACTGTAGCTTCTACCTAGGAAGGGTAATCATGCAGATGGAAATATTTCTTCATTTCCAACAATTATGTCTCGATCTCTTCTCCCTTCCAGTGCTCACCAATGAAATTATGTGGCTTGATCTTCCTGAGCTCACCTTGCAATATGTCTGCCTTAGGCCTTCTCCTTTTCCTCTGGACAAGAGAAACACTTGGGATACTCCATGGCCCTGAAATTTCATGAGTACTTATAGTGTACTTCTTTGTAGAATGATGGTTCCTTCTCATGCTTCTTGATTTCCTATAATTTCCATGATTATCCCTTTTTCTATGGGATCTAGATTTTGACACTTGTCTAGAACTAGATGCTTGTTTGGTGCCAAAGTATTTGTTGAATTTCTTATGAAACATATTTAATCTCTAAAGTATCTCTTCTTGAGCCTTCGTAATCATCTCATTATCAACTCTATAGTTCTGCACTTACCTACGTAGTCTTCGCATAGTGAAACACTCCTTCCTATCCCTTCTTTCATTTGACTATGTCTCATCATTACCCATGCTGACATGAATAACTTTTATCTCGTCCTCATGGTTGTATGAACACTTATAATTATCCATAACTCCAGTCCTCATATAAGAACCAAAATTGATTTCTTGTACCTCTAATTGTACAAGAAATGTGCATACACTAATTACTATTAGAAAATGCATAGTATAAAACATTTCATCCATTAAAATACAGGTTATTTATTCATCAATTTATAGAGGAGAGATTGCATCAATTCAAATTATGATTACTTATATGCATTGATCTCTAAAACTTATTTCCAATGGTTGTTCCCATACCTCAATCTGAGTTCTAAGCAAAAGGTTACAACATTTATAAGTTCCAATTTCCACTCTTTTGCTGCTACAAAAATCTCTTTATTAATTTATGGAAAATGTTATTGACTATTTCAAAATTATGGGTTTATAGATATCTTTTACTCCTTAATACCTCTCTAATGACTATTTTCTTTCTCAAATCATAGCTCTGAGCTGAAAGTTCTGGTCCAAAGAAATTTAGGTTGTTTTACCCAATTTATCCCTACATGCTACAAGTGTCTTATTTCTCTTCCTACACATTTTTCAGGAACCCACATCCCAAATATGACTCCATGGTTCTCTTCTATGGTTCATTATCTTTACATAGATTAATCCCATGCCCAAAATGGAATTCTGAGCGTGGAGTTATGCCTTCCAGAAGTAATATGGCATCAAAAATTTTCCCTTACTGTTTTAACTATAACTTTCTCATATGAGCTCCATTTTGCAAACCAATTAGATCATTGGATACCTCTCTTCCATTTTTTTTTATTTGAACTATAGAGACAAAGTGCATCGTGGTACAATCTGTTCTCATGGGTTTTGATTGGATAAAAATGTTGTTTAGGGCCTCAAAATCGCCCCACAAGTTAATGACCTTCAAAAACCATAAGATTTGATTAAATTTATTTTTTTACTAATGTAATATCCCTTTAAATATGATTCATTGATCTCAAATTGCATGCAATCTGAGTCATTGATCTGACTACATCGGTCAACTAGTGATTAACACTTTCCTTTGGTCATGCGTGAATCTTTGCCCAAACTATCGACTGGACCATCGATCACCGACCCATTTCCTCCACAATTTATTTGCACAGAACTCTAAATTGAACGACTTGACCATCGATGATTTTCATTAGCAAATGGAACTCCTTGCCAATATTACCAACACTCCACCATCGGCCCATTGACGATCTATGATCTCTAATGACTATCAAAAACACTTCTCCAATTCAGTCAACTCAACCATCAGTTGTCGACCACTTATGGGATGATGTGGAAACTACTAACATGGCATAGCATGTGCATGTTGATGTGGAATTCCACATCATCCTGAGGTTAACATGGTATGACATGTGGATACTGATGTGCCATGACAAATGGATGATGATGTGGCATGACATGTCGTCACCCTCTTCCCTCCATCGACCATCGATCGATTCTCTTGGACGATCTGAACACCCCACTAAATTGGCTGACACCTGACCATCGACCCATCATCCCATCGTCCCATTGGAAAAATGGACACCTCGCTGATTTGGATGATGCCTTATCATCATACCATTGATCCATTTGCCCATCGACAACTTCCATCAACGATTGAAAATATTTCATTGGATTTGGTTGATGTATACCTGTTGGCCATTGACGGTCATAGATGTCTTCTGGATGAACCAAACTCTTTTCCATTTTATCCAACCCCACCATTGGTCGTCAATGATTTCTCTTGGTGAAATTCAACACTTATAAATTTCTAACCAAAATCCCTGACGAATCTAAGTCATCGATTGGATCCATTTCAAAAACCCCTGAAATAAATATTGTCCATTGATTTGATCAATATTTCAAAATGGTCTAAACATTATGATTTTTTAAATCTATCAAAGTGAATCTCGACAATCGATCTCGAGATCAAACACGATTTCGGTCTGTGATTCCTAAATTTCTTCCCAACACTACAAGTGACCATTAAAATGTGAATTTTGACCTTTCCAAGTCGAATTCCACTCCACAACTTGCATATTTATTGCATTAAACTTATCTTAAACCGATCAAACTCCTTTAAACTTGAATTTACTCATGAATTTGGGAAACTTCACTCTAATTTCTCCATTTTTTCCCAAAATTTACATAGTCCAAAGTTTGTAACAACAAATTACTCAATTTTCACCCATTCGTGTCCCATTCAAGCTCGGTGTTTGAACTTGAGGGCTTCGATACCATAATGTAATGTCCCCCAGCCCATCTGGGGGACATTACGGTGCAGAAAACTAATAAAAACTAAAACGTTTTGCTAATAAACTGATTTCATGTAGCTTACAACTACGAATTAAATACAATTTTGACTACTATATAACACCATTCACTTGATGCATATACATAATTCTAAAATCAACATGAACGATGTCTAATAATTCATCACAAAAACATATAAATTATTTCCAAATACTGAGAGTTCATGCACAACCATTTAACTTATAATACAGAACAAAAAAAGATAAAACACTTATCTTTTAACAATATTTGTGCAACCGACTTCTTGGGATAGACATTCCACCTAGCCATAGACTGACTATTCTAAATCTCAACATTTATTCACTCCCAAGTTGAAGCTAGTAATCCACAAAAGAGGGTGGTCTCTCATTGTCCACTCACAACTCTTAAACTCACAACCCACTGATATTCTCCTACAAATATCCCAATTTTCCAGAAAATATGCTCCTCTTGACATGTCCAACCAAAGGAGCTTACCCCTTTATCGATATCAATACCTTTGGAATTCCGTTCATTTATCAGGGTCTCTCTTTCACATGTAGCTAAGAATATCTTAGCTGGGAACTCAAGAGAACTCACTCCTAGGAAGAACTACCAACAAACAACAAAAAACACTTGTTATTTTAGTTCAACTCACTGAGGAGTTCACTCTTCAGGCATGACATCCTGGCTCTTTAGTTTCCATCTCTAGTTCACTCCAAATATGCTCCAACATTCTCTAGAATTCTCCCTCCATAGATACACTAGTTGCGCTAGCTCCAAGGTATCGTTTTCTACTCTCTACTTGCTCCTCTTGCACAAACTATGATTTTGTAAAATTGTTGTCCCAAGCCATACAAATTTCCCCCCTTTGGATTGCCTTTATTAATTCCCACACTTCCCCAAGTTGATTGTAATCATACCCCATGTTCCTAATAACTATGGGATGTGACTACTCACACCCATCCTCTTACATGTACTCACTTATTGTCTTTGAGAACACTCCATTATGATTTGTAAGGTTGATATACCAATAGAAAATTTAGGAAAATTGGTTAAATTAATATACATGGGTAATTCCTCCTTGGAACCCCTCTTGTCCATTATCCTGGACCCTTCCCTCTCTTGTGGGTTCATTCATCCCTCATATCTATCCATGTCCCCTTAGCAACTGGAATCACATTTTATTATTAAAACATAGAAATACAATTTTCATACTACATCGCTTTGGTCATAGCCACACATTATATCTACATTAAGCATAATTAAACTAGAAATTATAGTGGGGATGTTACATGCCATGCATTACCTTTCCTTTCCTTTCCTTTGATTTCCCTACCTTTCCTTGACTTCCCATGCCTTTCCTTGTCTTTCCATGTTTATCCTTGCCTTGCCTTGCATTGTCCCTCCTTGCCTTGACTTTATATGCCATGCAATTATTGACATGCCATGTTTTTCCTTGTCATGTCATGCCATGCCATTCTTTGCATTTCCTTGCATTTCATTTCCTTTCCTTTCCATGCCATTCCATGCCTTGCATTTTCTTTCCTTTCCATGCCATTCCATGCCATGCAATGTCTTGCCTTGCCATGTCATTCCTTTCCTTTCCTTGACTTTCCATCTCATTCCTTTCCTTTCGATGCCATTCCCTACCTTTCATTGCCATTCCATGCCTTGCCTTTCCATGCCATGCCATGCCTTTCCTTGTCATGCCATGTATTTCCTTACCTTGTCTTTCCATGACATTCCATGCAATTCCATTCCATGCTAGGCCTTTCCTTGACATTCCATTCCTTTCCACACCTTTCATTTCCTTGCAATGTCATACCTTGCCTTTCCATGCCATGCCATGCCTTTCCTTGTCATGCCATGCCATGCCTTGAATTTCCTTCCCTTACTATGCCATGTCTTTCCTTTTCATGCCATGCCTTTCCTTTCCATGCCATGCCATGCCATGCCTTGCCTTGTTATGCCATGCCTTTTCTTTCCATGCCATGTCATTCCTTTCCTTTCCATGCCATGCCATTCCATGTGTTTCATTTACTTACCTTTCCATGACTTGCCTTACCTTTTCATTCCATGCCATGCCATGTTGTGCCATGTCTTTCCTTGTCATGCCATGTCTTTCCTTGCCTTTCCATGTATAGCCTTGTCTTGCCTTACATTTCCCTACCTTTCCTTGAATTTGTGTACCATGAATTTCCTTTCCATGCCATTCCATGCCTTGCATTTCTTTGCATTGCATTTCCTTACCTTTCATTTCCTTGGTGTTCCAAGAATACCACAAAAAATTTGTCTTGGTATTACACAAAGACACAACTAACAATTCCAATTCCAATTGGATAATTTTTTCTTGGTTTTACACAAGAAGACACAACTAACAATTCCAATTCCAATTGGACAAATTTGTCTTGGTATTACACAAGAACACACAACTAACAATTTGAATTGGAAATTTTTTTCTTGGTATTACACAAGAAGGCACAACTAACAATTCCAATTGGATAGATTTGTCTTGGTATTACACAAGAAGGCACAAATAAAAATTCCAATTCCAATTGGACATATTTTTCTTGGTTTTACACAAGAAGGAACAACTAACAATTCCAATTCCAATTGGACAAATTTGTCTTGGTATTACACAATAAGACACAACTAACAATTTGAATTGGAAAAATTTGTCTTGGTATTACACAAGAAGACACAACTAACAATTCCAATTGGACAAGTTTGTCTTGGTATTACACAAGAAGACACAACTAACAATTTTGATTCCAATTGGACAAATTTGTCTGGTAATTATTCCGATAGCACAAAATTGTCTATGAATTAAACAAGAAGAAAAAAAAAAAAAACATGTCTATTCTTGCTATTTTTGGGTGTATATGTCGGGGTTGTTCGAGATTTTGAGATATGTGAATAAAAAACAACATGGTATATGAGTCTTTGAAGGTGTAGCGCACCTTTTCTGGATACCAAGGCTTAAACACTCTTAAAAGAAATCTATAACACCACTTTGTACATAACTCATACATGTATTATATAATCCACATGCATTTAAATAAATAAACACGTTCAACACAGAGTATTCATACGAATTACTGCCATAATCAACAATCTTTACTATTTAATATTAATTCATATACACAGTGGAATTCATGATAACGTAAGCAACACAGTCATGAAAAACATGATTAAAGCATAAATAGGTACTTATCTTTGAAACAGTGGCAGTTCCACCAACCAAGTGCAGGTCTTCCACGAACCTCCCAGCCTTAGACCGCACTTCTCATTAGCTCAACAGTGGGTCACCCCCGAGTTGGGACTAAGCTCCACCCCAAGACAAGGAATCCTAGGCTAGGCTGAGGTTACAGGGAAACAACACACAACCACAAGGATGGAATTCTCTCCTAGGAACCTCTCACGCTCACTGTCCATAGACCCTCATTCTCCACATGCCTATTCCACCCTAGGAGTATACACCTTCTTTGTCACCTGAACAGTCCTTCGGCTGCTAATCTCCCTTGCCATAGGTTACAGGAATAGGCCGGA
>SNQJ01S0025607.1:0-17907 GCA_010110895.2 Picea sitchensis
TGGGGTAAAAGGAGGTTGCCCCCTCGAAGAGGCTTATTATCTGAAATTATCTCTTTTTCAAGGCGTTGAGTACTTTTTCTGAGGTTTTTCTATGCTATATTGATATTTGGTTCTTAACAAAAATACTTGTGTCTCTTCTTCACCGTATCCATCATTGGTGCACAAATTCCACTAAAATTTCTAATAAACTTTCTATAGAAACTCGCTAATCCATGGAAGATTCTCACCTCGAATATGCTTCTTGGCGACAACAATTCTCTGATTTCTCTCACCTTCTCTGGATCCATCTTCAATTCATTTGAAGAGATCACAAAACCCAAGTAAATGAGTTATGTCTTCATAAAATAGGATTTCTTCAAATTTATCAGCAACTTCTCCTGCTGCAATATTCTCATCACTAATGTTAAATGCCTCAAATGTTCTTCTTTAGTTTTATTGAAGACTAATATGTCATCCAGATATACAATCACAAACTTACCAATGAAATATTTTAATACTTCATTCATCAACATCATAAAATTACTCGGGGCATTTGTTAATCCAAAAGGCATAACAAGTCGTTCATACAACCCTTCATTTGTCTTAAAGGTTGTTTTCCACTCATCACCTTCTCTCATTCTTATCTGGTGATATCCACTCTTCAGATCTATCTTCAAAAAATAATTCTCTCCACTCAAAAAATCCATTAATTCATCCATCCTCGGTAAAGGAAATATGTACATGATGGTGATATTTTTTATGGCCCTTGAGTCTGTACACATTCTCCATCCTCCATCCTTCTTCGAACTCAACACAGTTGGTACTACGCATGGACTCAAGCTTTCTCTAACCAAACCTTTGTCCATCAAATCCTGGACTTGTCTCTTTACCTCCTCATTCTCTTGAGGTGCCAATCTATACACTGTTTTGTTCAGCAGAGTCACTCCTGGTATTAGATCAATGTGATGGCTAATACTCCTGATAGTTGGCAATGGGCTTGGAAACTCATCCAATACTATGTTAGCAAAATTCTCTAATAACTCCTAAATTTCTTCAGGCAGATCACCCATAGAAGTGCTTGTAAGGATGATTATGGGATTCCTCACTACAACAAACTGCATCTCCTATTCCTTTTTGAATTCACTCATGAGTTCCTTCCCATTCATGAGAAGTATTATTTTGCTAGCTTCTTCCTTTACTTTATTTTCCTCAATTGGTAGAAACATGTGTGTCCTACCATTCTTCTCCAAGGTACAAGTATTTTTTCTCCCATCATGAATGAAATTCATGTCATACTACCATGGTCTCCCCAACAAAACATGCCATACATCCATGGGAATAACATCGCACAAAATCTCATCTCTATATCCTCCTATCTTAAATTCAACTAGCCATTGTTTAGTTACCATTACCTGATGTACTTTCTTCAACCATGAGACTTTATACGAAGTTGGATGTGCAATTGTCTCCAGCTCCAATTTCTCCACCATCTCTATGGATACTAAGTTATCAGTGCTCCCACAGTCAATTATCACCTTGCATACTCTATATTTAGTCTTGTAAGCAGTTCTGAACAAACTGTTCCTATGCACTGGTTTTTCAACATTTGGCGCTGGCTTTAAGAGAACCTTCTTCATCACCAAAGATCTCCCATCTTCTGCGCCTTTTTTTTCAACATTTTTCTTCTGCACTTCCGAAATGTGAGCTTCACCTCCTCCTTCTTTCTTTATCTTAGGGCATTCCTAAGACATGTGTCTTGTCTTTCCACAGGAATAAAACCTCACTTCTCCTTCTCTGCCTCTTCCTCTTCCTCGAGGAAAAGAGTTTCTTCCACGATACTGTCTCCCTCGGGAACTTCCTCCTCTTTCCGAGTGACTATGTGTTTTTTCAGTCTCAGCCTTGGGCTTTTTTCCCTTCTCATGGGAAATTTATTTGCCTATGTTTAAGTTTCTTCCTCTGCTTCACTGGATTTGTTTTATGGCCAGCTTCTCTTCTTCTTTCAACGCAATATGATAAGCCTTCTCCATTGTTCTCACTATCATCATGTTGATTTCATCTTGGATCTCATATCTTAGGCCATTTATATATCTGACAACTTTTTCATCATCTTTTTCTCTCTGTCCAGCCCTGATGTTTAGTTTGTAGAACTCCTTTGTGTATTCTTTCATAGTCACCCCTTTCTATTTCAGGTTCTGCAACTTCCTTAACAGATTTATATAGTAATCCTTTGGTATGAATTTAGCCTTTAGCTTAGCTACCATTCTATCCCAACTCTTTATCTTTTTCTTGCCTTTGCATATTCTGTCAGCCTGCAGTTCATCCCACCACATCGCTGCATGTCCTTTTAATCTGGTGACAACATGTTTCACCTTTTTCTCCTCATTGATGTCTTCATAGTCGAAATACTTGTCCATTGACCTTATCCCATCCAACAATTCTTCAAAATCTAAATTTCCTTCATACATTGGGATGTTTATCTTCGCTCTAGCTCCCAATTTGACAATCTCTTTCATCAAGCATTCTTTTGCAACATCCTCTACTACAACTTCTTCAACTTCCACTTCTTCATTTTTTGCATCACTGACATATCCAACATCAGGTTCTCTCCTTTGCATTGTCTCCATAGCATTCAACCTTACGCGAAGTTCTCATATCTCCCTTTCCATAGATCAATTTTCTACAGGTGGCTCTGCACGTCTTCTAGGTGGCATTGTGTTGAATTTTTCTCCTTTACACAACTACCACTTGATGTATCTGATACCACTTGATGATATCAGTCTACCTCTTTCTTTTATGCTTACAAAAATTAATTATGTGCCTCTGATACCACTTTGATGGTATCCGGTTATTTTCTTTGTCTCCTCTCTACTACTTGAAAATAAAATCAGGCTCTGATACCACTTGATTCAACCCGCCCTTCCCTCCTAGGGATTCTATGACCTCCCAGCCAAGTATCTTCAAAATATCGAACCGAATCGGCTCTTTGGGCCTTCAATAGACCCTGAAAAAAAGACTCATAGGTCCTCTTGATGTTACCTACAGGTTTAGATTACCTACGACCTTTCTCTCTGGCGCTTTTGGCAACACCAATTTTCGAATACTAGCTCCCGTGATAGACTCCTTCTCCAATATGACCACGGCTATGACTATGACCCAACTCCCTTCTTGACTTCGGATTTCGACAGTATTGTGACCTCCACCCTTGTTTCCTTCCGAAACGGCTTCTGCCAAAACACACGGATCTTTACCTGCAGGTAACACACGGATGGTCCAGTTCTGCTTCGGCCTTCACGACTTCGCAAATATTTCTCTCGCTCCATACAATCTTCGGAACTCTATCTCCCAAACTCTCTAATCCACTGCCATGTAAACTCCTCATAGCCAACGACTATAATCACTTCATGACTCCGATGACCCCCACTCTTACAACACTTCTACACCTCTGAACCACGAAGTGCTGAAGGACTCCACAGTTAACCTCCATGTAACTTCCCCATATATGACGGTTTGGAATGATCTCGCTCCCTCCTGAATGGATCTTGCTCATTAATTTTGAGGAATCTTCAATAGGTTCCACTCTATTGAAGAATTCTCACCCGCTCTCCCTCTTGAGCTTGTTCTTCCTTCGAACCCTCTAACTCCTTAGAGCGGTTCTCTTCGACACTTAGTCGAAACTTGCAGTGTGCATGTCAGGAAACAGGTTTTCCTCCACAACTTAGCTTCTTTGTGGATGACTGCGCACACCTTGTGATAGTTCTTCACTCCCTTCAACAAATACTCTCGAGCTACTCCTCCTTAGCTTCTGAGTTAAAAGACTCTGCTACGCATCCCTTGTGGACGATAAGCACTCTCTGCCCACAAAGCTCCAAGTTATCTCCCTTGGATTTGTTCCTCCTCAACACTCTGAACTTTCAGAATGACTCCTTCGATACTTAGCTAAGTATCGACTCTGCGCACACTTTGTGACAAACTTCCTTCAAATTGGCTCATGAAGGGCGACTGTTCACTCCTTGCAACAGTCCTTATACGACTCAATTGTTCCTCCTAAATAATATTACGTTGAGCATGTTTCTAACTACGCACACCTTCAAGCTATCCTTCCTAGAATTCTGAGTCAGAACTGACTCTGTTGATGCACACCTTGCAAACTCTTATGCACTCCATTCATTCATTCAGATAGACATAGTACTGCAACAACATACATTTGGGACAATGCTCCTCTGTTATATTCATTCAAATGATATGTACATCTATTAATACAATGCTCTTCAACATCCCTACAACTCTCAACAACTCTTCCACTAAAATTCAGTAGCAGCTCGACTAAATTGTTGCAACTATCAACAACAAATTCTAGGCAACAATACATTTATTTATACAAGAGGGCTCATAGATTTTTCCCTCCGACTACTTTGGTGCTATCCTATCGAAATAAAATCATTCAACTAATAAGGATTTATTACAATAAATGTTTGTGACAGACAGATAAGATAAATTGCTTCAAATTTGTATTTCAAGCTATTTCATTAAAAGAAAATGCATTCCCCATCAATCTCATACGATCGTCCAGCTCTAAAACATTAAAGAAGTTCTTTAATTTCAATATTTTCAAGACATATGCATGATATGACTTCTTAAATTCAAAATCATCACTTCAAAATACATGCTAGTGTGTTGAGTTGTCTTCCACTTGCACTTTGTTGGCGATGCTCCTGCATCAAAATCTAAACTAGGCTACAAGATTATCCCAATGAGGCTTACCTCTTCAAAATGCTCAAATTCAATGGGGATTATTGCTTCATACTACTCCCTCTCAATGGTGCTTATTGCCCCATATTGCTTCCTCTTAATGGTACTTACTACCTCCCCATCATCATCATGAACACAATATTTCCATGTGCTCTTTCATCTTCATGCTTACTCTAAACCCATGTTGCTTCACTCTTCATATTAGCATCTTGTTCACTTTGGCAACATGGTGGTCACATATTTTCTTATCTGGTCTAGTTCTGCACTCTTTCAAGCATAATTTTGTTTAATTCACTTGCACATGTATCAACACTCAAAATATTATGGGAATTGTAATCTCCCATTTGCACCTCTTCTACTATTAAATTTGTTGCAACATCACTTCTTTGCAACTTCACTCTTGCAAGGCCATTTTCTTCTACATCAATTATCTCTCGCAACACCATCACTCACTACTACAACATATTTGATATGTCTATCTTTTATTTCCTGAGTTTGTTAATCAAACTCCCTTATATCAATCTTTCCCTTACATTCTTCTACTGCAAATCCTTATTTTTCACTCGCCCTTAGCACACTCTCGACAACATGCATTTTACTCACGCTCCTTAATCTCCACAATAATTGGAAGAATATCTTTCATTTTCTCCCCTCTCTACCATCTCTCTTGCTTTATATTCTTCATATTCTCTTCCACTTTTAAGGTTAACTGACAAGCCCCTCTTCTAATGAATGCATGTCCTCTGCACAAATCCTCATTCTAATGGACAATTTCAAATCATCCCCAAAATTCTTAATCTCTTCTTCACTATTTCTTACAAGACTAGTTCTCATAGCCCTCTTTACAAAATTCTTCAAAATAATCTTCTATGCATCTATTCTTCTACTCCAATTTCCCTAATTTCTCTTCATTTGTAAAGTATAATAAAAAATTATAAACTTGCCCCTATATTTGGTGACCATCTCCTCCCAATGGTGGATTTTGACATTGCTTCTCCATTTTTTGTCCACCTTCAAAATATCCCACCACTCAAATGCATAACTTCTCAACATTCCACATGCAATCTTCACACTCTAGGGGTCTTCAACTACATGAAATTTAAAACAATGATGCATGTCTCCAATCTGCTCGCTAATTTTTTCTACATTTACACTTATAGAAAACTCAAGGAACTTATTCCCCACTTGGCATTGGTACACACAAAATGTATATTCCTCTTCATCTTCACTCTTTCAGGTCACATTGGTTGTGATTCTTCTCTTATTTTGGGCCAACTTTAGGGCATCCATCATCTTCATCATTTGCGCTACAACGTTGAAAACAACATCCCACAACGTCCTCTTGCATATTATTCAACACATATCCTTCACAACCTCTACCTAATACACTTCAATATTGGATTTGTATGTCCTCTTACAATGTCTAACCAATCCTTATAACAGAGGTGTTCTTCATTCACTTATTTATCCTTAACTCTATCTAGCATCACACTCTTGTTAGAGTCATCTAGTACACTTTGTATCATTCATTGCAACTGATGTTCGCCACTCTTATCACAGTAGCAATCTTACCCAACCCCACTCTATCATTGGAATGGTCCTAAATCCCCAAGATTCTACTTGCCTTGATACTACTTGGTGTATTACCCACTAGCCTACAATCTAATCACATAACAAAAGCACCAAAAGTCACAATGATATAATTAAAACACTACAAGAATTAAATAGTAGAATTATCATCAACTTAAACTTTGGTATATTTTATTAACTCAACGTCCAATTCTCTTGGGATATATTACATTCACAGAGCCATTCTTGGTCTTTGTATTCTTCCTACATTCCTTATTAGCAACTATAAAATCCCAAACTATTAGAACCAGATAACTTTTTATTTTATCATGGACTTTTCATTGATACAAATGACCAAGAAGTTGAACAATTTAATAGTTACATTGTCAATTAATTAATTCAATTTGTTCAATTTCATCTCTTAACAATGGGTGTCCTTTAAATCATCAATGTGGTCAAAGGATGAATGTTTCCATTAATAGAAATCCCTAAAAATGTTGGTTGGGGCTAAATCATCACTTCTTGCATTAAAATATTTCAGGAACCAAATCCTCCTTGTGTCTTAATCTTCTTTACACTCTAGAATGCATGAGATGATACCACATGTCCCTTCATCTAACTCTTCTTTGTTTCAAAATTCTCTAGTAACTATCACTTTTCCCTTTGAGTTTTAGATCTAAATGCATAATGTAAAGTGCTAAGGTTTGACCTCCCTTCACTTTGTTTTTTCTTTGCATAGCCTTCACCGCATATACATGTGGGGTGTGGACTACAAAGGTTTGACCTCCCTTCTTGCTTAACTTATGCTTTTTACTTTTGGCTTTGAATCATGGTCCACCTTACTTCATTGCTTCACCTAGTGGATCCACTCAATTATGTCACATGTTCTCATAACTATGTGTTCATTGACAACTCAATGTTACCTTTACCTTGTCTATTTGATGCAGAATGTTTAGATTCCTTCCTTTTCTTCGTAGTCCTGGTTCTAGCTTCAATCTTTGCATAGCTAAGGACATAGAAAAATTCAAGATTTCAAAGGATTTCTTTAAATTAAGCCTTTCTTCAATAGATTTTGTATGGTCATCCTAGGGTTGTAAGCTCGATTATTAATAGATCTTTCCCCTCCTATACTAGAAACAATAACTACAATAAACTTAGAATTAAAATTACTTTTGGTTTGATGCTAAATTGTGTGATTGCCATGGATGCTTCTTGTAGTGTGGATTTTGTTGCAATGGTGAGAAAAACCATTGATTTCCCTAGGGCATAAGCTAAACAATAGACGATCATTAGTTGTGGGACAAGCATAAGAGTATTATAACATCAAGTAAATATCATGAAAGTATAGATGCAATTATATTAGGAATTCAACCACAAAAATGTTATTCAAAATACAAAATAATGGAGGGAAACAAAAATAGACATATAGTCCAATGGAAAAGCATAAACATGTGATATCACATTGATGAGAGTGAATGGATGCAAGTGAACTCCAACACTCTCCTTGGAATGGGTCCTTTTCCTTCTTGAATGCTCTCTCTAACTATGGTGAATGAAGAAACCTAGACTCTTTGGTGAAACAACACAAGAAAGCATGAGGAAAATTGATGGTATGGATGAAAGAAAGAGATGATTGATCTCTAAGTTCATTCCTCCAACATAACCTTGCAATTTTTCTTCTTCTTCCAATGCAACCTTGTGGATTTCTCTTATGGGAAAAATTGAAGCTCCAATGGTGAAATAGCTTCAATGTGAACATTCTTCATCCAAGTGGGATCCCATGTGATTGATTAGACCTCTTGGGAGGCCAAAGGAACAAGCATTCATGAGATGGGAGATAAAAGTGTCCTTGCATGCTACTCTATCATTACTCAACTCAATCCTTTTCCATTAATGTGTTGTGAAAGTCGCTAGTTCTACCTTTACCAAGGTCACTTCTGTATCAAATTAATTACCATGTGAATCATGCATTTGAATGGAAAATTGGTTGTGTGATCAAATAAGCAATCAACTAAATGTTTGAATTTTCCTAATAGGGTGCTAAATAGAGACGAGGTAGCATGATTATGCTACTTTACTATAAACTGGTGATGCCTTTGGGAATAGTTTCCTAAATGTTGCATGTAAGTGAAATTGAGGTGATAACAATTGCCCCTTTATATGTGAGGTTAAGAGAACCCTATATAGTTGAAATACATTATTGTTTCTTCCCCTCATGTCTATGTGTTAAAAACTAAAGATAGAAAAAAAGAACACCAAGGAGTGAGGACTACCCGTGGAGGAGTGATGAATCATGTGACAAACACAAATATGGTGAATACAATTACTTTTACAAATGAGATGCGCATTCCTATGCTCATGAAATTGTCAAAGTACATTACAATAAAATAAATGGGCACTTGGTGCTAGAGCTAAACACCATATTCCACCCATATAAAGATAGCTCCAATTACTAGGAAATGATATTGTTAATTGAAGATTCTATATGGAGACATTGACACCCAACAACCCATATGAAACCTTGTTACGGTTTTCATTGGGTCGCACAACTATCCAGGGAACAACTGTGAGACACTTACAACTATATTCTCAATAGTTGTACCATGTTATGATATTTCTAAAGGCTAGATGGACGATTATATCACATGACTTTTTTTTGGTCATCTACACCATGTTGCGACGATTCAGTTCATTATCATCGAGCACAGATGGGTGTCGAGGAGTACTTGTCTTTTTCTCACTTGAGTACTGTGTTGGCCAGCAGAATATCAGGTTCCACAGGAGACCTCATCAGACCTGAAAAATTTTAGGAGTCGCTTTTAATTGATGATAGGTCTGCTCCAGTCTTTGACTACTAAACCTTAGTCTTCTAGCCACACTGTAATCGTTCTGACTTCTACAGTCATGGACAATTTTCCCTTTGTATTCTAGTCACTATCGGTCTTCTTACAGCCTTTGTCTATTGTATTTGGGGTTTTCACTGTCTTCACTTGAGTTTTTTTCTCCGTCGGGTTCTGTTCCCTTCTTAGTGGACCAACTCTTCCTTTTCAGAGTCCTTGGGTGGACCAACCTTTCCATTTCATAGGCCTTGGGTGACCCACCTTCTCCTGTCTGGAGACTGTGTTTTGGAAGGTGTTTATGATTATTCTACCTAAATCCAGATTTCACTCCATTGGCTAACTAGTGTTTGTTTTTCATTTTGAGGTCTGTTATTTTCTTTAACTCATCTTTGGAGGTACAATCGTTGCTTTTGATCTCATGGACTTTGGGAAGACCGCTGACATCCTTGAAGAAATAAACTCACTAATGGATCTGTTATATGAAGCTGAGTGGTCCAAGGCAGGAGTATTCCAAAAGGAAGACATTGCATAAACTTCCCTTTCCACTAGACTGACAGCCACTTTTTCCATTCCTACCGATGAACCTACTGCCTTCATAAGACCTCATCTAGACCTCACCTCGCTTCCTTCATTACTCCCAAAACTTCCAGAAACTGCCTTACCGAATCATCCCTCACTGAACACTAGACATCATTGTCAGGATTCACACCTTAGAAGAGGTGTCCCGCAGGATGCATCCTTTGTCAGATCAAACCACACTCCTCCAAAAAAAAGTCAAACTGGGATCCTGAAAAGAGTCTGGAAACCAAATAAAAAAGTTTAGAAGATGGTTTTAGGAGCTGATATAGGTCTTGAAGAAACTTGTGATTTGGCTCTTTGTGGAATGGTAGTCCAACTAGCTTACTCTTACCTAGCAGATCAACCCATTGCAGATTGGGTTCTTCAGAACTGGGTCCCTATCCTTGGATATGCCCCTGAGATCCTCCCACTTACAAAAGGTTGGTTGGGCTTCGTCTGCAAATCCCCGGAGGATGTATCCCTTCTATTGAACAAGTTTTGGGTTCTAGGTAGGAGTAGTCTCATGCTAAAAAGGTGGAGAGTGGCATTTGACCCATTAACTGAACATTTCCAGCATAGACATCTCTAGGTACTCCTACCAGAACTGCCTATACAATTATGGAATTAAGGGGCTTTCAAGGCCATAGGAAATACTTTAGGGTGCTTCATTGCACTGGATCCACTTTCTTTTACAAAATCCTCCAGAAAAATGGGCAGACTATTAGTGGAATTAGATATTCATGAGGGACTCTCAGAAGTTTTGGATATCAAATGGCGAGGGAGACACACCAAACAGAGATTGGACTACCAGGGTATCCCTTTTAGATGCATCTGGTGTCATTGTACAGGCCACCTCCATAGGGACTACAGTGGTAAGGTATGTGAGGAAAAATCATAGGACACCTTGGTTAAAGAAGATCCACCAGACTATATGATGGAAGGGGATTCACTGGGTGATTTTCCTGTACTCAAACCTTCAGATACAAGTTCAAAAGTCGAAATCTTGGACACACTAACAAGTAAGTTACGTCACTACTACCCTTGACTTTATTCTTCATTATCCCTGTGGGAAAGAAAAGCTCTAAATCACTCGGGCTGGTTATCCCATTCAAATTATGTGGAAACTACTCAAACAGGAAGAGTTCTAAAGACTTATGCTCTGAATAGGCCTTTTTTAAACACTGAACCTGTTGTGGATTTGCTTCCCGCTTTGGCTACAGAACTTACCACTGACACATGCTCTTGCTTGACTTACCTACTCCCCTCCTCCTCCTCTCGGCATCCCCTCGACCCTATGACACTTCTAGTTGTCTTTCCATCTACGCATCCTGACACATATCCTTGGCCAACTTACCACATACCTCGGCCTAAAAACTTACCATTGACAGCTTCATTGAACTCGGAACCTTCTCTCACTACTTCTCGACCAGAACCATCACAATCATCCTTTGAGCCAGGATTTAGGGAATTTGAAGAGACTATAAGTGACCTGTCATTGATCCTTGACTCCCTAATACCACTCTGTAATGTTACAGAAGAAGCCACAACTCTTCCTATTTTTTTGGGAAAAAAGATTATTGATCCTTCGGGGTTCTCAGAGGTGACTAGCTCCAAAGCTATTCCATCGACTGCTAGAAAAAACTTTGCATGGTTCAGGGGTATAGCTCAGGAACTGTCACCTATTAAAACTAGAAGCAGCCAGAAAAAACTATCTCAAACCACTGTTTAGACCACAAAGACTACTACCTCTTCCACTGACCTAGGGCCTCTTCGAGAAATGAAAGCCATGGCCAGGTCTAAATAATGTTATTTCTCTCATTGAATGTTAGAGGGATTGGGGGCACCCTCAAAACTGCCTCCTTCAGACAATTGTTAGACCAATCATCTCCTGAGATTGTTTTTCTCCAAGAAACTCTGGTTTCCGCCCAAAAAGCCAGAGATTTCTTCCTTATTTTTCGTCCTTCCTGGGCTATTTGCGTTGTAAATTTTGTGGGTTCTTCTGGAGGCTTTCTGGTCGCTTGGGACACCAGATTCTTTGAACTGTCACCTTTTCTCACAGTGGGAGACATCTTGTTAACTGGTAGAAGTATTCTAAATAATCAGGCGATTACCTTACTAAATATCTATGGTCCTTGCTCTTCCTGGAAGATCTTCTGGAAAACATTAGAGGACAGTGGGATATTATCAATTAAAAATTTAATCATGGCAGGAGATTTCAATATGATTCTCAATTCTAATGAAGCTTGGGGAGGGGCACGTGCTGGATTAGATGACTTTTATAGAGACCTTTTCTCCTCCAAAAATCTCATTGACATCAAGCCTCCAAAACCGATGTCAACTTGGAGGAATGGGCATACAGGTCAAAATTTGATTGCTAGACGGATGGACAGGGCGATGGTTGTTGCAGAACTTTTAACAAAGGTCGGCTTCTACATGACATGGGTCAAGTTCCCATT
The DNA here is from genome assembly GCA_010110895.2 of Picea sitchensis. Lineage (NCBI taxonomy): Eukaryota > Viridiplantae > Streptophyta > Pinopsida > Pinales > Pinaceae > Picea > Picea sitchensis. Next base: position 12,152 of record SNQJ01S0025607.1, read on the forward strand.
TTTCTATGATCATGCACCCATCTGCCTCCAAAGAGATTTAAAACCTGTTTTCAAAAACTATCCCTTCAAATTCAACACCCATTGGCTAGAAGATACAAAGTTTGTGGATCTGGTTACAAAGGTTTGGAATGATCCAGGGTTCGTTTCCGAAGGCAATGCTCAGCGAAGAATCATTTGGAAATTACATACCCTTAAAATTCAATCAAAGATCTGGTATAAGGAAAAAAACAAAAGAAACAAAGCGAGATTAACAGAGCTAGATGTTGATATAAAAGAACTTATAAAATTGCTAACGAGAGACACCTTGAACCAAGCCACTGAGTCATCTCTGCGGTAGCTATTATTGGAAAGAAACACACTGCTTCTTCAAGAGTAAAATAAATGGAGATTACGTAGCAGAGCTACCTAGTTGGCCAGTGGCGATTATAATATAAAAAATTTCCATAACTTCACATCACATAACCGAGTCAAAAAATTTATTTGGGACATCAAGGGTGAAGATGGAGAACCGGTCAATGAGGATTCCTTATTAAAGAAAGAAGTTGTTACATATTACAAGAATTTCTACAAAGAGTCAATCTGCCATAATACGGCTGAGCAATGTACATTGATCGAACACTTTCCACAGATGATTGATGAAGAAAAATCCAGAGTTTTATACAGTCCGGTCACTATGGAGGAGATGAAAATCGTGTTCTATCATTTCAAAAAGGAAAAGAGTCTAGGTCTTGATGGGTGGACCGCAAAATTCTTCACATATTTTTTCGATTTGGTCGGGGAGGATCTACTAGTGATGGTCAAAGATTCTAGATTTGGCTCTATTATAGGAGGCTTAAATTAAACCTTTCTCACATTGATCCCAAAGGAGAATAAACCTGCTTCATTCAATGACTTTCACCCTATCTCCCTTTGTAATTTATGTTATAAAATTATCTCAAAAATTATAGTGAATCGAATCAAACCTTTTCTCTCTACTGCTATTTCTCATGAACAGATGGGTTTCCTCAAAGGCAGACATATTTAGGACACAATTGGTACAGCCCACGAGACATTACACAGCATAAAAAAAAACAAGTTGAGAGCACTAATCCTTAAATTGGAATTAAGGAAATATTTCGATTGCATTGAGTGGGACCTTCTTAGAATGATCCTTCACAAGGTAGGATTGGGGCTTCATATGACAAACTGGATAATGCCTTGTGTCACTTCATCCACTTTTTCCGTTCTAATCAATAGAGAAGCTACCGATTTTTTCAGAAGTGGAAGGGGAGTCAGACAAGGATGTCCATTATTCCCACTCCTTTTCATCCTGGTGATGGAAGGACTCGGTATTTTACTGAAGCATAGTTTTGAGGAAGGTCAATTATTAGGGATTAAAGTTGCCAGGCTGACCAATATCCTTCATCTCCTGTTTGTGGATGATGTCCTTATCTTATCAAAAGCCAGCTTGGTCGAATGGCAAGTGATCGACAACCTTATCAATTTTTTCTGCAAAGCGACGGGACTTTCAATGAATTTAACCAAATCCACTGTCCATTTCGAAGGACTATCAGAACTTGAGCTGATTTCCTTAAAAACCTTGTTGCCTTACTCATTTATTGATCTCTCACAAGGTTTCCATTACTTGGGTTAATTCTTTAAGACAGGCACACCTCATGCAATAGATTGGGACTGGTTGGTTAATAGAGTCACAAACAAGATAAATTTATGGTGCAACAGATGGCTTTCACTGGGGGGAAGATACATTTTGGTTAAAATTGTTCTGGAAGGACAATCGGTCTATTTGATGTCCCTCGAAGCCTTACCTCGGATGGTTTTAAATAGAATCAGGAAATTGATGTTTCAATTTCTTTGGTCTAGTCATTTGGATACTCATCATATACACCTTTGCCAATGGGAGGTTCTTTCTATGCCAAAAAATCTCGGGGGTTGGGGCTTCCGTAATCTCAATATTTTCAATCTGGCACTAAATGATTCAACACTGTGGATAGTTTTAAATCAAACAAGTCTCTGGCATAAGGTTGTCAGAAGAAAATACTTGCAAAATACTACTCTCATCAACTGGCTTAGGAAAACTTACCACCATTTCTCTTCTCCTTTGAAAATCTGGACCAGTCTCATTCGAGCACTCCCAGACATTCTCCACTGGCTCTGCTGGTGTCCTGGAGTCGGCTCACTTATTGTTGTTGGTCGTGATAAGATATTAGGACTGGGAGAAAGATCACTCCTCTTTGTTAAGCTCTTAACAACATTAAATGCAAAGAACATAACCACATTGTCACACGTTGCACTAGTAACCGATCCTTTCTCATTTACTACGGTTTGGAGAAACAACGATGAGCTGGGGCTTTTGGAAACTCTCACAAGTGAATGGATCAACTACTCCTCGGATCTTAGTCAAGCAGGAATTACTCTCCAGGAAGGTACGGTAGACCAGCTACTTTGGATCGATGGAGACTCGTGCGGTTCCCTCACAATAAAAAAATGCTACAAAGCTATATTGTCAACTCAACAATTACCATTGAGGAGCGGTTGGAAGGCTAATTTATGGAAATGGAAAATCCAGTTAAAAAATCTCCTATTTTTTTGGCTGGCCACCGAGTTTAAAATACTAACATGGGACACATTACAAAGGAAGGGGTGGGTGGAACCTGGAATGTTCCCATTGTGCAGAGCAGCCACCGATGATATTGCACATTTATTCATTAACTGATCCTTCTCGCAAGCAACCTGGGCAAAGGTCCTTTCAACTCTAGAACTGAACATTTCATGGAGCGATCAAAATTTAATTGATTATATGGAGTCTTGGACGCGCATCAAAGCCACCCCAAAAAAACTACCTATCTTGATGTGTTGGTACCTTTGGCTACAATGGAACAAAGCCTTATTCGAAGGGAATACACCAACAATCAATTCGGTTGTCCATCAGACTCTAAGTCTGCTCACTAAACTTCCAACAGTTGTAAACTTGCAAGCTATTAGGCAGTCTCTGATTTTTCGATTAACTGGATACACCTTGGCCTTCTTTGATGGGGCTTCCTCAGCAGGAGGATCAATCTGCGGGGTAGGGGGATCACTGAAATGAACATTTGGACCAGATATCAGATGGTTTTTTAATTGTGGCACAGGTTCAAATACAAAAGTCGAATTAATCGGAGCTTGGGCTACATTTTCCATGGCTAAAATACTGAATATTCACCATATTCAGATTTTTGGGGATTCCAAAGTAGTCATTGAATGGTTGAATCAAAAATACAATCTCCAGGCGGTCAATATAGAAGGCTGGAAGAGACGTACTCGGGAGCTGGCATCATCATTTCAAAGAATCAGCGATCAACATATCTACAGGGAATCAAACAAGGAGGCGGAAAATTTATCCAAACGAGCTCTCTCGGCACCAAAGGGAAGATTTAAATACTTCAACTGGGATGAAGAATTGGAGAGATCTCATCAGTTCATAAAAATTTTCTAACAATCTTTCTCCTCCGCTCCATGGCAGGACTGCTTTTTTGGATCAGTTTTGATTCGTAATTTCTGATTTCTTATTTCCCTCTTTTTGTTGTGTTCTTCTTGCTATGGTTTTTTTTAAGTAGACAACTCTCGAGTGTATTGTATTCCCTACTTTCCATAAATAATACTTTCTTGGATCACTGGCAAGCCTCTGTAAACAAAAAATTATTCAATATAATTTCGTGTGAATTTTCTTCTGGAAAAAAAAGTTTGAGGAATGGATTAATGATTGTGTCACATGGTTTTTCTAAACATAATTTCACCATGGCACAATAAACTTGAGGAAATACCACGTGGATGTGTCATGCATCTATTTTGAATAAATACACACCATGTCGCGACCTCTACGAGAAAATTCTATGCCATAAAGTGGCATGACTAGTTGGAAAATAATGGCGTGAATGGCATGGGAAATTATGGTCTAAGCCAAAAAATCCTAATCCTAATTAAACTTGTCTTTATGTATTTTTTAGCATTTCCCATAGAGATGTTGATTGGTTGGAGGGAAAGGGACTATGAGGACCTTCGGGATAAGGTGGCCCACAATCTTGTCGTGCAGGTAGATCTAGCAAGTTATGGCCTGCTAAAAGTTTTATGAGTTCCCAGTGATGTGCTCCAATGAGGGGTTTCTATGGGACATAGTCTAGACGTGGTGGTTGGATGAGGGGTATTTTGATGTGTAGGTCAACGATTAGAGGTGACCCCCTTAGGTGACCCCCTTAGATGTGTATTTCCTGATTGAGCTCCTCATGAGGGAGGTTAGGCGAGAGATTCACCCTCACTTGGGATGGGTTAAGACCATTAACTAGTTGTTCATGAAACATTATTATGTTACATTATTCAGGGAAAATTTTAGGGGCTAAATTTCGCCATGGGATAATTTTCCATGTTTTTTTTCTTGAAAAAGATTCGCCAATTTCCATTTTTTCTAAAAATGACTCACCCAGGATAAAATTATTATACTTTAAAAATAGCCAAAAATTTCTTGAAATTGTATAAAATCCTTAAAAATTTGAATATTTTTACAAAATAATCGCCAAACATTTTATAGTTAGAATTTCAAAACTTACTAATATTTGCCAAGGTTTATACACTTTAAAACAAGTATGGATCCTTCAAATTTTCCTTGACATCAACCAAGGTCAATGGAGCTATTGAGATTGTATGGATCAAATTTATAGGGACATGGACCACTATAATCACAATAGTTCAGATACTGGGTTCACTTGGAGCCTAGTGGATATCGAGTGGTAAAATGTACTTGGTTGGACATGTACTCTTGGGAACACTTTTTGCATGGGATTTGTTGTTACGAGCTTTAGTACATGAGCAATTATCCTACTTTTTTTTATGCAATAGACGGGACTTTGCATTTGGATTCCTCATTTGCTCATTATTTTATGAGCATCTTCCTCCTCTCCACCTTTGGCATGTGATTAGGGATGGAAGTTAGAGAGAGCCAAAGATGCACCACTAGGGTGATTTGATGGTAAAAATGGGTGGTTGGGACGTCGGTCAGTACTTCACTCCTTGATTTTTTGCATGGTGGCAACAACAACTGCTTGTGATCCTAGAGTACCCTTATGCCAGCGTGGATTATCAGGTATATATTGAACTGTTGAACTTTTTGAAAAAGGGATGGGAACCTATGTGAGTAATTATGATGATTTTCATGCTGGCATGTATGGTTAGCTAGCTATTTACTTCAAATATTGTATGTATGTGAGACTAATATCCACTGTGTTTTTTTGTGTAGTATGGGACCCATGGTGTTTCCATCTACCCCTACCACACCAACAAAAATGAATACCACCTGAGTAACCATAGAGCGATGATGAGGCCATCTTTATGATGACACAAGGAATGTAGGCTAGTGAAATGTAAATGCAGTTGAGAGGTGAAAATTAGTCAACTTACTGTAACAACTAGAATGAGTGCTTCAAGGATCACTAAGCAAGGCTTATAGAACATCAATGATGAGGTGACTAATGTATGCACCAATATTTCTGCAGAGTAGCATCCTATCCTGACAATGGTTGTAGTGGTTGGTCAGGTTGTATAAGACAAGTCTAGAGCTAGAGATGGTAGGGCCAGTTATGTCCCCCTAGCAAAGGGTTTATTGTCATTAGGCCCTCCTCACCCACCACAATAGTGGTTGGGTGATATGTATAGACAATGCCCACGATTTGTGTAGTAGAATCATATTTTGTATATGTAGTCCAATAGGGGTGAGACACAATGTGATT
>SNQJ01S0025607.1:20761-35087 GCA_010110895.2 Picea sitchensis
TATATATGTTTCAAAAAATAGAGTTTGTAATCACATTGTGTCTCACCCCTATTGGACTACATATACAAAATATTATTCTACACAAATCGTGGGAATCATCTATACATATCACCCACCCACTATTGTGGTGGGTGAGGAGGGCCTAATGACAATAAACCCTTTGGGTGAGGAGGGCCTAATGACAATAAACCCTTTGCTAGGGGGGCATAACTGGCCCTACCATCTCTAGCTCTAGACTTGTCTTGTACAACCTGACCAACCACTACAACCCTTCTTAGGATAGGATGCTACTCTGCAGAAATATTGGTGCATACATTAGTCACCTCATCATTGATGTTCTATTAGCCTTGCTTAGTGATCCTTGAAGCACTCATTCTAGTTGTTACCGTAAGTTGACTAATTTTCACCTCTCAATTGCATTTGCATTTCACTAGCCTACATGCCTTGTGTCATAATAAAGATGACCTCATCATCGCTCTATGGTTACTCAGATGGTATTCCTTTCTATTGGTGTGGTAGGGGTAGATGGAAACACCATGGGTCCCATACTACACAAAAAAACACAATGGATATCAGTCTCACATACATACATTATTTGAAGTAAATAGCTAGCTAACCATACATGCTAGCATGAAAATCATCATAATTACTCACATAGGTTCCCATCCCTTTTTCAAAAAATTCAATAGTTCAATATATACCTGATAATCCACGCTGGCATAAGGGTACTCTAGGATCACAAGCAGTTGTTGTTGCCACCATGCAAAAAATCAAGGAGTGAAGTATTGACCGACCTCCCAACCACCCATTTTTACCATCAAATCACCCTAGTGGTGCACCTTTGGCTCTCTCTAACTTCCATCCCTAATCACATGACAAAGGTGGAGAGGAGGAAGATGCTCATAAAATAATGAGAAAACGAGGAACCCAAATGCAAAGTCTTGTCTATTGCATCAAAAAAAGTAGGATAATTGCTCATGTACTAAAGCTCGTAACAACAAATCCCATGCAAAAAGTGTTCCCAAGAGTACAGGTCCAACCAAGTACATCTTCCCACTCGATATCCACTAGGCTCCAAGTGAACCCAGTATCTGAACTATTGTGATTATAGTGGTCCATGTCCCTATAAATTTGATCCATGCAATCTCAATAGCTCCATTGACCTTGGTTGATGTCAAGGAAAATTTGAAGGATCCATACTTGTTTTAAACTGTATAAACCTTGGCGAATCTTAGTAAGTTTTGAAATGCTAACTATAAAATGTTTGGTGATTATTTTGTAAAAATATTCAAATTTTTAAGGATTTTATACAATTTCAAGAAATTTTTGGCTATTTTTAAAGTAAAATAATTTTATCCTGGGTGAGTCATTTTTAGAAAAAATGGAATTTGGTGAATCTTTTTCAGGAAAAAAAACATGGAAAATTATCCCATGGCGAAATTTAGCCCCTAAAATTTTCCCTGAATAATGTAACATAATAATGTTGCATGAACAACTAGTTAATGGTCTTCACCCATCCCAAGTGAGGGTGAATCTCTCCCCTAACCTCCCTCATGAGGAGATTAATCAGGAAATACACATCTAAGGGGGTCACCTCTAATCATTGACCTACACATCAAAATACCCCTCATCCAACCACCACATCTAGACTATGTCCCATAGAAAGCCCTCATTGGAGCACATCACTGGGAACTCATAAAACTTTTAGCAGGCCATAACTTGCTAGATCTACCTTCACGATAAGATTGTGGGCCACCTTATCCCGAAGGTCCTCATAGTCCCTTTCCTTCCAACCAATCAACATCTCTATGGGAAATGATAAAAAATACATAAAGACAAGTTTAATTAGGATTAGGATTTTGTGGCTTAGACCACAATTTCCCATGCCATTCACGCCATTGTTTTCCAACTAGTCATGTCACTTTATGGCGTAGCATTTTCTCGTAGAGGTCGCGACATGGTGTGTATTTATTCAAAATAGATGCATGACACATCCACGTGGTATTTCCTCAAGTTTATTGTGACATGGTGCAATTATGTTTAGAAAAACCATGTGACACAATCGTTAATCCATTCATCAAACTTTTTTTCCAGAAGAAAATTCACACGAAATTATATTGAATAATTTTTTGTTTATAGAGGCTTGCCAGTGCTCCAAAAAGTCTTCTTTATGGAAAGTAGGGAATACAATACACTTGAGAGTTATCTACTTCAAAACAACCATAGCAAGAAGAACACAACAAAAAGAGGGAAATAAGAAATCAGAAATTACGAGTCAAAACTGATCCAAAAAAGCAGTCCTGCCATGGAGCGGAGGAGAAAGATTGTTAGAAATTTTTTATGAACTGATGAGATCTCTCCACTTCTCCATCCCAGTTGAAGTATTTAAATCTTCCCTTTGGTGCTGAGAGAGCTCGTTTGGATAAATTGTCTGCCTCCTCGTTTGATTCTCTGTAGATATGTTGATAGCTGATTCTTTGAAATGACGATGCCAACTCCTAAGTACATCTCTTCAAGCCTTCTATATTGACCTCCTGGAGATTGTATTTTTGATTCAACCATTCAATGACTACTTTGGAATCCCCAAAACTCTGAATATGGTGAATATTCATTATTTTAGCCATGGGAAATGTAGCCCAAGCTCCGATTAATTCGACTTTTGTATTTGAACCTGTGCCACAATTAAAAAACCATCTGATGTCTGGTCCAAATGTTCATTTCAGTGATCCCCCTGCCCCACAGATTGATCCTCCTACTGAGGAAGCCCCATCAAAGGAGGCCAAGGTGTATCCAGTTAATCGAAAAATCAGAGACTGTCTAATAGCTTGCAACTTTACAGCTATTGGAAGTTTAGTGAGCAGACTTAAAGTCTGATGGAAAACCGAATTGATTGTTGGCATATTCCCTTCAAATAGGGCTTTGTTCCGTTCTAGCCACAGGTACCAACACATCAAGACAGGTAGTTTTTTTGTTGTGGATTTGATGTGCGTCCAAGACTCCATACAATCAGTTAAATTTTGACCGCTCCATGAAATGTTTAGTTCTAGAGTTGAAAGGACCTTTTCCCAGGTTGCCTGCGAGAAGGATTAGTTAATGAATAAATGTGCAATATCATCGGTGGCTGCTCTGCAAAATGGGCACATTCCAGGTCCCACCCACCTCTTCCTTTGTAATGTGTCCCATGTTAGTATTTTAAACTCGGTGGCCAGCCAAAAAAATAGGAGAATTTTTAACTGGATTTTCCATTTCCAGAAATTAGCCTTCCAACCGCTCCTCAATGGTAATTGTTGAGTTGACAGTATAGCTTTGTAGCAGTTTTTTACTGTGAGGGACCACACGAGTCTCCACTGATCCAAAGTAGTTGGTCTACCGTACCTTCCTGGAGAGTAATTCCTGCTTGACTAAGATCTGAGGAGTAGTTGATCTATTCGCTTGTGAGAGTGTCCAAAAGCCCTAGCTCATTGTTGTTTCTCCAAACCGTAGTAAATGAGAAAGGATCGGTTCCTAGTGCAGCGTGTGACAATGTGGTTATGTTCTTTGCGTTTAATGTTGTTAAGAGCTCAACAAAGAGGAGCGATCTTTTTCCCAGTCCTAATATCTTATCACGACCAACAACAATAAGTGAGATGGCTCCAGGACACCAGCAGAGCCAGTGGATAATGACTGGGAGTGCTCGAATTAGGCTAGTCTAGATTTTTGAAGGAGAAGAGAAATGGTGGGAATTTTGCCTAAGCCAGTTGATGAGAGTAGTATTTTGCAAGTATTTTCTTCTGACAACCTTCTTCCAGAGACTTGTTTGATTTAAAACTCTCCACAGTGTTGAAGCATTTAGTGCCAGATTGAACATATTGAGATTACGGAAGCCCCAACCCCTGAGATTTTTCATCCTAGAAAGAACCTCCCATCGGCAGAGGTGTAGATGCCAAGTATCCGAGTGTAGATGCCGAGTATCCGAATGACTAGACCAAATAAATTGAAACATCAATTTCCTGATTCTATTTAAAACCATTCGGGGTAAGGCTTCGAGGGACATCCAATAGACCAATTGTCCTTCTAGAACAATTTTAACCAAAATGTATCTTCCCCCCAGTGAAATCCATCTGTTACACCATAAATTTATCTTGTGTGTGACTCTATTAACCAACCAGTCCCAATCTGTTGCACGAGGTGTGCCTGTCTTAAAGAAGTAACCCAAGTAATGAAAACCTTGTGAGAGATCAATAAATGAGTAAGGAAACAAGTTTTTTTAGGAAATCAGCTCAAGTTCTGATAGTCCTTTGAAATGGACAGTGGATTTGGTTAAATTCACCGAAAGCCCCGTCGCTTTGCAGAAAAAACTGATAAGGTTGTCGGTCACTTGCCATTCGACCAAGATGGCTTTTGATAAGATAAGGACATCATCCACAAACAGAAGATGAAGGATATTGGTCAGTCTGGAAACTTTAATCCCTGATAATCGACCTTCGTCAAAACTATGCTCCAGTAAAATACCGAGTCCTTCCATCACCAGGATGAAAAGGAGTGGGGATAATGGACATCCTTGTCTGACTCCCCTTCCACTTCTAAAAATATCAGTAGCTTCTCCATTGATTAGAACGGAAAAAGTGGATGAAGTGACACAAGGCATTATCTAGTTTGTCATATGAAGCCCCAATCCAACCTTGTGAAGGATCATTCTAAGAAGGTCCCACTCAATGCAATCGAAAGATTTCCTTAATTCCAATTTAAGGATTAGTGCTTTCAGCTTGTTTTTTTTTTATGTTGTGTAATGTCTCGTGGGCTGTACTGATTGCGTCCTGAATATGTCTGCCTTTGAGGAAACCCATCTGTTCATGAGAAATAGTAGCAGAGAGAAAAGGTTTGATTCGATTCGCTATAATTTTTTAGATAATTTTATAACATAAATTGCAAAGGGAGATAGGGTGAAAGTCTTCGAATGAAGCAGGTTTATTCTCCTTTGGGATCAATGTGAGAAAGGTTTAATTTAAGCCTCCTATAATAGATCCCAATCTAGAATCTTCGACCATCGCTAGTAGATCCTCCTCGACCAGATCGAAAAAAATATGTGAAGAATTCTACAGTCCACCCATCAGGACCCAGACTCTTTTCCTTTTTGAAATGATAGAGCACGACTTTTATCTCCTCCATAGTGACTAGACTGTATAAAACTCTAGAGTTTTCTTCATCAATCATCTGTGGAATGTGTTCGATCAATGTACATTGCTCAGCCGTATTATGGCAGATTGACTCTTTGTAGAAATTCTTGTAATATGTAACAACTTCTTTCTTTAATAAGGTATCCTCATTGACCGGTTCTCCATCTTCACCCTTGATGTCCCAAATAAATTTTTGGATTCGGTTATGTGATGCGAAGTTATGGAAAATTTTTATATTGGAATCGCCACTGGCCAACTAGGTAGATCTGCTACCTAATCTCCATTTATTTTACTCCTGAAGAAGCAGTGCATTTCTTTCCAATTCTAGCTGTCGCAGAGATGACTCAACGACTTGGTTCAAGGTGTCTCTCATTAGCAATTTTATAAGTTCTTTTATATTAACATCCAGCTCTGTTAATCTCGCTTTGTTTCTTTTTTTTTTTCCTTATACCAGATCTTTGATTGAAGTTTAAGGGTATGTAATTTCCAAATGATTCTTCGCTGAGCATTGCCTTCAGAAACGAAACCTGGATTGTTCCAAACCTTTGTAACCAAATCCACAAACTATGTATCTTCTAGCCAATGGGCATTGAATTTGAATGGATAGTTTTTGAAAACAGGTTTTAAATCTATCTGGAGGCAAATGGGTGCATGATCGGAGAAAAATGGAAACTCGACCCATGTCCTGTAGAAGCCGACCTCTGTTAAAAAGTTCTACAACAACCATCGCCCTGTCCATCCATCTAGAAATCAAATTTTGACCTATAAGCTCATTCCTCCAAGTCAACATCAGTTTTGGAGGCTTGATTTCAATGAGATTTTTGGAGGAGAAAAGGTCCTTATAAAAGTCATCTAATCCAACACATGCCCCTCACCAAGCTTCATCAGAATTGAGAATTATATTGAAATCTCCTGCCATGATTAAATTTTTAATTGATAATATCCCACTATCCTCTAATGTTTTTCAGAAGATCTTCCGGGCAGAGCAAGGACCATAGATATTCAGTAAGGTAATCACCCAACTATTTAGAATACTTCTACCAGTTAACAAGATGTCACCCATTGTGAGAAAAGGTGAAAATTCAAAGAATCTAGTGTCCCAAGTGACCATAAGGCCTCCAGAAGAACCCACAGAATTTATAGCACAGATAGCCCAGGAAGGACGAAAAATAAGGAAGAAATCTCTGGCTTCCTCGGCGGAAACCAGAGTTTCTTGGAGAAAAACAATCTCGGGAGACGTTTGGTCTAACAATCATTTGAAGGAGGTAGCTTTGAGGGTGCCCCCAATCCCTCTAACATTCAATGAGAGCAATAATATTATTTAGACCTAGCCAGGGCTTTCATTTCTCGAAGAGGCCCCAGGTCAGTGGAAGAGGTAGTAGTCTCTGTGGTCTAAACAATGGTTTGAGATATTTTTTTTCGGCTGCTTCTAGTTTTAATAGGTGACAGTTCCTGAGCTATACCCCTAGACCACGCGAAGTTTTTTCCAGCAGTTGATGGAATAGATTTGGAGCTAGTCGCCTCCAAGAACCCCGAAGGATCAATAATCTTTTTTCCCCAAAAAATAGGAAGAGGTGTGGCTTCTTCTGTAACATTACATAGTGGTATTAGGGAGTCAAGGATCAATGACAGGTCACTTACAGTCTCTTCAAATTCCCTAAATCCTGGCTCAAAGGATGATTGTGATGGTTCTAGCCGAGAAGTAGTGAGAGAAGGTTTTGAGTTCAATGAAGCTGTCAATGGTAAGTTTTGAGGCCAAGGTATGTGGTAAGATGGCCGAGGGTATGTGGTAAGCTGGCCAAGGATATGTGTCAGGATGCGTAGACGGAGAGACAACTAGAAGTGTCGGAGGGTCAAGGGGATGCCAAGAGGAGGAGGAGGGGAGTAGGTAAATCAGGAAGGAGCCTGTGTCAGTGGTAATTTATGTAGCCAAAGTGGGAAGCAAATCCACAACAGTTTGAGTGTTTAAAAAAGGCCTATTCGGAGCATAAGTCTTTAGAAATCTTCTTGTTTGAGCAGTTTCCACAGAATTTGAATGGGACAGCCAGCCCGAGTGATTTAGAGCTTGTCTTTCCCATAGGGATAATGAAGAATAAAGTGAAGGGTAGTAGTGATGTAACTTACTTGTTAGTGTGTCCGAGATCTCGACTGTTGAACTTGTATCTGAAGGTCTGAGTACAGGAAAATCACCCAGTGAATCCCCTTCCATAATATAGTCTGGTGGATCTTCCTGAACCAAGGTGTCCTATGATTTTTCCTCACATACCTTACCACTATAGTCCCTATGGAGGTGGCATGTACAATGACACCAGCAACATCTGAAAGGGATACCCTGGTAGTCCAATCTCTATTTGGTGTGTCTCCCTCGCCATTTGATATCCAAAACATCCGAGAGTCCCTCATGAATATCTAATTCCACTAATATTCTGCCCATTTTTCTGGAGGAGTTTTTAAAAGACAGTGGATCAAGTGCAATGAAGCACCCTAAAGTATTTCCTATGGCCTTGAAATCCCCTTCATTCCATAATTGTATAGGCAGTCCTGGTAGGAGTACCTAGAGATGTCTATGCTGGAAATGTTCAGTTAATGGGTCAAATGCCACTCTCCACCTTTTTAGCATGAGACTACTCCTACCTAGAACCCAAAACTTGTTCAATAGAAGGGAGACATCCTCCAGAGATTTTCAGACGAAGCCCAACCAACCTTTTGTAAGTGGGAGGATCTCAGGGGCATATCCAAGGATAGGGACCCAGTTCTGAAGAACCCAATTTGCAATGGGTTGATCTTCTAGGTAAGAGTAAGCTAGTCGGCGTACCATTCCACAAAGAGCCAAATCACAAGTTTCTTCAAGACCTATATCAGCTCCTAAAACCATATTTTGAACTTTTTTATTTGGTTTCCAGACTCTTTTAAGGATCCCAGTCTGACTTGTTTTTGGAGGAGTGTGGTTTGATCTGACAAAGGATGCATCCTACGGGACACCTCTTCTGAGGTGTGAATCTTGAAAATGATGTCTAGTGTTCAGTGAGGGATGATTCGGTAAGGCAGTTTCTGGAAGGTTTGGGAGTAATTAAGGAAGTGAGGTGAGGTCTAGACGAGGTACTGTGAAGGCAGGAGGTTCGTCAGTAGGAATGGAAAAAGTGGTTGTCAGTCTAGTGGAAAGGGAAGTTTATGCAGTGTCTTCCTTTTGGAATACTCCTGCCTTGGACCACTCAGCTTCATCTGATGGATCCGCTAGTGAGTTGATTTATTCAAGGATGTCAGTGGTCTTCCCAAAGTCCATGAGATCAAAAGCAACGATTATACCTCCGAAGAGGAGTTAAATAAAATAGCATACCTCAAAGTGAAAAACAAACACTAGTTATCCATTGGAATGAAATCTGGCTTTAGGTAGAATAATCATAAACACCTTCCAAAACACAGTCTCCAGAAAGGAGAAGGTGGGTCACCCAAGGCCTCTGAAATGGAAAGGTTGGTCCACCCAAGGACTCTGAAAAGGAAGAGTTCGTCCACTAAGAAGGGAACAGAACCCGACGAAGAAAAAAACTCAAGTGAAGATAGTGAAAACCCCAAATACAACAAACAAAGGCTGTAAGAAGACTGACAGTGACTAGAAGACAAAGGGAAAATTGTCCATGACTGTAGAAGTCAGAACGGTTACAGTGCGGCTAGAAGACTAAGATTTAGTAGTCCAATACTGGAGCAAACCTATCATCAATTAAAAGCGACTCCTAAAATTTTCAGGTCTGATGATGTCTCCTGTGGAACCTGATATTCCGTCGGCCAACACAGTACTCGAGTGAGAAAAGGAAAAGTACTCCTCGACACCCATCTGTGCTTGATACTAATGAACTGAATTGTCGCAACATGGTGTAGATGAACACAAAACATTCATGTGATATAATCGTCCATCTAGCCTTTCGAAATATCATAACATGGTACAACTATTGAGAATATAGTTGTAAGTGTCTCGCAGTTGTTCTCTGGATAGTTGTGCGACCCAGTGAAAACCATAACAAGGTTTCATATGGGTTGTTGGGTGTCAATGTCTCCATATAGAATCTTCAATTAACAATATCATTTCCTAGTAATTGGAGCTATCTTTATATGGGTGGAATATGGTGTTTAGATCTAGCACCAAGTGCCCATTTCTTTTATTGTAATGTACTTTGACAATTTCATGAGCAGGAATGCGCATCTCATTTGTAAAAGTGATTGTATTTACCATATTTGTGTTTGTCACATGATTCATCACTCCTCCATGGGTAGTCCTCACTCCTTGGTGTTCTTTTTTTCTATCTTTAGTTTTTAACACATAGACATGAGGGGAAGAAACAATAATGTATTTCAACTATATAAGGTTCTCTTAACCTCACATATAAAGGGGCAATTGTTATCACCTCAATTTCACTTACATGCAACATTTAGGAAACTATTCCCAAAGGCATCACCAGTTTATAGTAAAGTAGCATAATCATGCTACCTTGTGTCTATTTAGCACCCTATTAAGAAAATTCAAACATTTAGTTGATTGCTTATTTGATCACACAACCAATTTTCCATTCAAATGCATGATTCACATGGTAATTAATTTGATACCGAAGTGACCTTGGTAAAGGTAGAACTAGCGACTTTCACAACACATTAATGGAAAAGGATTGAGTTGAGTAATGATAGGGTAGCATTCAAGGACACTTTTATCTCCCATCTCATGAATGCTTGTTCCTTTGGCTACCCAAGAGGTCTAATCAAGCACATGGGATCCCACTTGGATGAAGAGTGTTCACATTGAAGCTATTTCACCATTGGAGCTTCAATTTTTCCTATAAGAGAAATCCACAGGGTTGCATTGGAAGAAGAAGAAGAATTGCAAAGTTATGTTGGAGGAATGAACTTAGAGATCAATCATCTCTTTCTTTCATCTATACCATCAATTTTCCTCATGCTTGCTTGTGTTGTTTCACCAAAGAGTCGAGGTTTCTTCATTCACCATAGTTAGAGAGAGCATTCAAGAAGGAAAAGGACCCATCCCAAGGAGAGTGTTGGAGTTCACTTGAATCCATTCACTCTCATCAAGGTGATATCATAGGTTTATGCTTTTCCATTGGACTATATGTCTATTTTTGTTTCCCTCCATTATTTTGTATTTTGAATAGCATTTTTGTGGTTGAATTCCTAATATAATTGCATCTATGCTTTCATGATATTTACTTGATGTTATAATACTCTTATGCGTGTCCCACAACTAACGATCGTCTATTGTTTAGCTTATTCCCTAGGGAAATCAATGGGTTTTCTCACCATTGCAACATAATCCACACTACAAGAAGCATCCATGGCAATCACACAATTTAGCATCAAACCAAAAGTAATTTTAATTCTAAGTTTATTGTATTGATTGTTTCTAGTATAGGAGGGGAAAGATCTATTAGTAATCGAGCTTAAAACCCTAGGATGACCATACAAAATCTATTGAAGAAAGGCTTAATTTAAAGAAATCCTTTGAAATCTTGAATTTTTCTATGTCCTTAGCTATGCAAAGATTGAAGCTAGAACAGGGACTACGAAGAAAAGGAAGGAATCTAAACATTCTGCATCAAATAGATAAGGTAAAGGTAACATTGAGTTGTCAATGAACACATAGTTATGAGAACATGTGACATAATTGAGTGGATCCACCAGGTTAAGCAATGAAGTAAGGTGGACCATGATTCAAAGCCAAAAGTAAAAAGCATAAGGTAAACAAGAAGGGAGGTCAAACCTTTGTAGTCCACACCCCACATGTATATGTGGTGAAGGCTATGCAAAGCAAAAAGAAAGTGAAGGGAGGTCAAACCTTAGCACTTTACATTATGCATTTAGATCTAAAACTCAAAGGGAAAAGTGATAGTTACTAGATAATTTTGAAACAAAGAAGAGTTAGATGAAGGGACATGTGGTATCATCTCATTCA
This sequence comes from Picea sitchensis, assembly GCA_010110895.2. Classification (NCBI taxonomy): domain Eukaryota; kingdom Viridiplantae; phylum Streptophyta; class Pinopsida; order Pinales; family Pinaceae; genus Picea; species Picea sitchensis. The sequence goes on from SNQJ01S0025607.1 coordinate 31,871, forward strand.
TTCTAGAGTATAAAGAGGATTAAGACACAAGGAGGATTTGGTTCCTGAAATATTTTAATGCAAGAAGTGATGATTTAGCCCCAAACAACATTTTTAGGGATTTCTATTAATGGAAACATTCATCCTTTGACCACATTGATGATTTAAAGGACACCCATTGTTAAGAGATGAAATTAAACAAATTGAATTAATTAATGGACAATGTAACTATTAAATTGTTCAACTTCTTGGTCATTTGTATCAATGAAAAGTCCATGGAAAAATAAAAAGTTATCTGGTTCTAATAGTTTGGGATTTTATAGTTGCTAATAAGGAATGTAGGAAGAACACAAAGACCAAGAATGGCTCTATGAATGTAATAAATCCCAAGAGCATTGGACGTTGAGTTAATAAAATATACCAAAGTTTAAGTTGATGATAATTCTACTATTTAATGTTGTTGATTGAGTTTTCATATCTATATAGTGTGAATTCTTGTAGTGTTTTAATTATATCATTGTGACTTTTGGTGCTTTTTTTATGTGATTAGATTGTAGGCTAGTGGGTACTACACCAAGTAGTATCAAGGCAAGTAGAATCTTGGGGATTTAGGACCATTCCAATGATAGAGTGGGGTTGGTTAAGATTGCTACCGTAATAAGAGTGGGGAACATCAGTTGCAATGAAGGCTAAGAAGTGTACTAGATGACTCTAACAAGAGTGTGATGCTAGATAGAGTTAAGGATAAATAAGTGAATGAAGAATACCCCTGTTATAAGGATTGGTTAGACATTGTAAGAGGACATACAAATCCAATATTGAAGTGTATTATGTAGAGGTTGTGAAGGATAAGTGTTGAATAATATGCAAGAGGACGTTGTGGGATGTTGTTTTCAACGTTGTAGCACAAATGATGAAGAGGATGGATGCCCTAAAGTTGCCCCAAAATAAGAGAAGAATCACAACCAATGTGACCTGAAAGAGTGAAGATGAAGAGGAATATACATTTTGTGTGTACCAATGCCAAGTGGGGAATACATTCCTTGATTTTTCTATAAGTGTAAATGTAGAAAAAAATAGTGAGCATATTGGAGACATGCATCATTGTTTTAAATTTCATGTAGTTGAAGACCCCTAGAGAGTGAAGATTGCATGTGGAATGTTGAGAAGTTATGCATTTGAGTGGTGGGATATTTTGAAGGTGGACAGAAAATGGAGAAGCAATGTCAAAATCCACCATTGGGAGGAGATGGTCACCAAATATAGGGGCAAGTTTATAATTTTTTATTTTACTTTACAAATGAAGAGAAATTAGGGAAATTGGAGTAGAAGAATAGATGCATAGAAGATTATTGTGAAGAATTTTGTAAAGAGGGCTATGAGAAATAGTCTTGTAAGAAATAGTGAAGAAGAGATTAAGAATTTTGGGGATGATTTGAAATTGTCCATTAGAATGAGGATTTGTGCAGAGGACATGCATTCATTAGAAGAGGGGATTGTCAGTTAACCTTAAAAGTGGAAGCGAAAATGAAGAATATAAAGAAAGAGAGATGGTAGAGAGGGGAGAAAATGAAAGATATTCTTCCAATTGTTGTGGAGATTAAGGAGTGTGAGTAAAATGCATGTTGTCGAGAGTGTGCTAAGGGCGAGTGAAAAATAAGGATTTGCAGTAGAAGAATGTAAGGGAAAGATTGATTTAAGGGAGTTTGTTTAACAAACTCAGTAAATAAAAGATAGACATATCAAATATGTCATAGTAGTGAGTGATGGTGTTGCGAGAGATAATTGATGCAAAAGAAAATGGCCTTGCAAGAGTGAAGTTGCATAGAAGTGATGTTGCAACAAATTTGATAGTAGAAGAGGTGCAAATGGGAGATTACAATTCCCATAATATTTTGAGTGTTGATACATGTGCAAGTGAATTAAAAAAAATTATGCTTGAAAGAGTGCAGAACTAGACTAGATAAGAAAATGTGTGACCACCATGTTGCCAGAGTGAACAAGATGCTAATATGAAGAGTGAAGCAACATGGGTTTAGAGTAATCATGAAGATGAAAGAGCACATGAAAATATCGTGTTCATGATGATGATGGGGAGGTAGTAAGTACCATTAAGAGGAAGCAATATGGGGCAATAAGCACCATTGAGAGGGAGTAGTATTAGACAATAATCCCCATTGAATTTGAGCATTTTGAAGAGGTAAGCCTCATTGGGATAATCTTGTAGCCTAGTTTAGATTTTGATGCAGGAGCATTGCCAACAAAGCACGAGTGGAAGAAAGCTCGGCGCACTAGCGCATATTTTGAAGTGATGATTTTGAATTTAAGAAGTCATATCATGCATATATCTTGAAAATATTGAAATTAAAGAACTTATTTAATGTTTTAGAGCTGGAAGATCGTATGAGATCGATGGGGAATGTATTTCCTTTTAATGAAGTAGCTCACAATACAAATTCGAAGCATTTTATCTTATCTGTCTGTCACAAATATTTATTGTAATAAATATTTAGTAGTTGAATGATTTTATTTCGGTAGGATAGCACCAAAGTAGTCGGAGGGAAAACTCTATGAGCCCTCTTGTATAAATAAATGTATTGTTGCCTGGAATTTGTTGTTGATAGTTGCAACAATTTAGTTGAATTGCTACTGAATTTTAGTGGAAGAGTTGTTGAGAGTTGTAGGGATGTTGAAGAGCATTGTATGAACCGATGTACATATCATTTGAATGAATATAACAGGGGAGCATTGTCCCAAATGTATGTTGTTGCAGTAGTGTGTCTATCTGAATGAATGAATGGAGTGCATAAGAGTCTGCAAGGTGTGCGTTGACAGAGTCAGTTCTGACTCAGAATTCCAGGAAGGATACCTTGAAGGTGTGCGTAGGTAGAAACGTGCTCAACGCAATATTGTTTAGGAGGAACAATTGAACCATATAAGGACTGTTGAAAGGAGTGCACAGTCGCCCTTCACGAGTCAATGTGAAGGAAGTTTGTTGTAAAGTGTGTGCAGAGTCGATACTTAGCTAATTATCGAAGGATTCATTCTGAAAAGTTCAGAGTGTTGAGGAGGAACAAATCCAAGGGAGATAACTTGGAGCTTTGTGGGCAAAGAGTGCTTATCGTCTGCAAGGGGTGTGTGACAGAGTCTTTTGACTCAGAAGCTAAGGAGGAGTAGCTCGAGAGTATTTGTAGAAGGGAGTGAAGAACTTTCACAAGGTGTGTGTAGTCGTCCACAA
>SNQJ01S0025607.1:38859-52013 GCA_010110895.2 Picea sitchensis
GTATAATTACAACTAATGGAATAAAGCCGACATAAATAAAATAACATTACTAATCTAATATGCCCCAATTAAAGGGTAATGAGCCAATATTAAGGCTTAACAATTTTAAATGGATATAAGAAGATGAGAAAATCTTCAATATATTGAAGGAGAAGATAACAAAACAACCGATTATGGTTTTTCCAGATTTCGGACTTTCAAGTAAGATGTGATGCTAGTGGAGTTGCGATTGGAGAAATTTTGAGCCAATATAATAGGCATGTTGCATATTTCAGTGAGAAGTTGAATGACACCAAGAGAAAGTACTCCACATATGACAAGGAATTTATGCAATAATTCAAGCCTTGAAGAAATGGGGGCACTACCTTGTTCCAAAAGAGTTTGTTTTGTATAGCGATAATCAAGCTTTATAATTCATAACCAGATAAGAGAAGCTAAATCAAAGACACGCTAAGTGGATAGAGGTTATTAAAAATTTCACTTTTGTCATTAAACATATTTCTAGTAATCCTAACAAATTTGTTGATGCATTGAGCAGGAGATGTCTGATTCTGTAGGAATTTCAAGTGAAAACCTTAGGGTTTGAACACCTTAAGGAGATGTATTGTGATGACCCATATTTTAAAGAGGCATATGAAGCATGTGAAAATCCTATGCTCAGAGACAAAATCGAGTGGACAGAATATCTGATTCATGATGGATTGTTGTTTATAGGTTGTCATTTGTGCATGCCGAAGTGCTCAATGAGAGAACATTTGTTGAAGGAAAAACATAGTGGAGGCCTAACAGGACATTTCGACCATGACAAGACATTTGCACAGTTGAACAATTCATACTATTGATCAAGTATGAGGGCAGAAGTGAAGAAATTTGTAAACAAATGTAATATTTGTCAGTATGCAGAAGGAAAGAGACAAAACATTGAATTGTATCAACCATTACCTATTCCAGATAGGCCTTGGGATGCAATAAGCATGGATTTTGTGGTTGGATTGCCAAGGAAATAAAGAGCAAGTGATTCAATATTTGTGGTAGTTGATCTATTTTCAAAGATAGCACACTTTATTCCATGCCAAAAAACTAATGATGGAACGCACATTGAAAATTTGTTTTTCAAGGAGGTTGTGAGACTTCATGGGTTGCCCAAGAGTATTGTCTCAGATAGGGACACTAAATTTATTGGTCATTTTTGGAGGACATTTTGGAAGAAGATGGGGACACAACTTTCCTTTAGTTCAACATATCACCCTCAAACGGATGGACAGACTGAGTTGGTGAATCAAAGTCTATGAAATTTCTTGAGGAGTTTGGTCACTGAATATCATAGCAAGTGGGATCAAATTCTGTCACAAGAAGAGTTTGCATACAATGACTCACCAAATAGAAGTACATGAAAGAACCCATTCCAGATAGTATTTGGTATGAATCTAAGAGGAGTTTCAGAGTTAAGAGATCTGGAGAAGAATGAATTCGGAAGCATTGGAGCAGAAGACTTCATTGCAGAAATGCAGAAACTTCATAATCAGATCAAGGAGTAGTTGCAGAATAGCAGTAGAGAGTATAAATGTAGGGTTGATCAACATAAGAGGAAACTTCAATTTGAAGTGGGAGATCAAGTTCTAGCACATCTATTGGCACAGGGGAAGACCCAGGGTTCAACGCTTCAACAACGAACCAACAAAACCCTAAATATCGACCCTTTTGGCAACACCTACGAAGCAGATGAAGTCTCACCCGAGGTAGAGGCAGGGGTGGTTGTAGGACTCAAAGGTCTACAACCTAGATGGGACATAGATCTATGATTACACCACTCTAAAAAATCACTTAGTAGTTAGCATTCATCAATATTTAACCCTTATTCACATCGCAGATCCAAACCCTAATTATAGAACAATGTAGTATTCAACCATATCTAACACATCTAAGGACTTAGGATATGGGAAGAGATCAGATATAGCATTCATTCACATCATTAAGCACTTAATCTATCATATCCAATTCATCTAAACATTCAATACTGCACTAATATTAAATTATATACACAAGAAAATAACTAGAATGGACAAAGAAACCATAACATAGGATATACGTGGTTCACCCTAGTGTGGGGCTATGTCCACCAACTCTTCTCTTATTTAGTATCTTTTGTCAAGCTTCTTATAGGCACAGAGCATCAAAACCTTACTCGACGTAGGACATGAGCTCTATGCGCACCTTGCTAGATCCTCCTTCCTTGAGTTAGGTCATAACACAAAGCCTCCTTACACAGTCTATGCACAAAGAATTATATATGACCCACACTTAGCTTTACAGCCTCAACATACACTAAGCACATAGCCCCTTACAATTACTTGCACTTAGCACAATACTTAGCACCTAGCATCACACCTTTTGCACCCCCTACTTACATCGCCTAGATTTCTATTTATACATTACAAAAGGGCCTAAACATGGGTAAACCCATGGGCCGACATCCCCATACCTGTTACATACACCCTAATCCCAAAGATTCCCTAAAAAGGGGCCGATATCCTATGATATCTTCTTCGACTTGCGCTTTGCCTTCGACCAGCCTGTCGAAGTCCCAAAATAGGTCAAACATGACCAAGGATCTCCAAAACTTGGTCAAGGGCCAATAGGCCCCCAACACTCACCTATGACTCATCCCAAGTCACTCTGATCTGGGTAGCTCTGCCTCAAATGCCTCGAGCTTGGCTCGAGCTGCTTCAACCTGCTGCTTCGCCAAGGCCTCCTGCTCAGTGAACTCTTGAATAACTGCCTTGTTCACATGTCCCTCTAAGCCCTACTCTACCAAAGTGACTACTTGTTCCAGCTCTGCTCCTCGACCTTCAATCTCCTCAAAAAGTAGGCAGGCTACATCCTAGACTGGCTGGAGCTTCTGAGTCACTTCCATGACTTTGTTGTGTAGGGCATGGACCTGTTGTTGATCCATGCGTTGCTCTTGAGATATTTTCATTCACTCGACCGCAGACAAAGGCTTCAACTACGCTTGTACTGTTACTTCTTGTTGCTTTGCTTTCTGGAGCTGTGAATTTAGTGTCTTTAGTTCAGAGTCCTCGGTAAGGCGCTCATAATTCTACGCACTGCGACTACTAAGTTGTTTACATTCCAAGGATAATGCCTTGATTCTATGGACTGCACTTTAGGTGGTTTCTTATCGCTGGTCTCGCACTTCCTATGGAGTGCTTGGTACTACTTGTAACTCCAATTTGGCTATTCTCTATTGAAGTTGTTGGATGGCTGCAGCAAGCTTCGCTACTTGACTCTCCACTGGGTCTTCTTCTATCTATTCCAAGCCTGTCACAGAGCAAAGTGTTATGTTGACTTCTTCTTTAACTCCAACCTGCTCCGTGAGCAGTTGTTATTTCTCTTTCTGGATATGCGCTTTATCCTCTTCAAAATTTATTTGGAGATCATCCTTCTCTTGTTGTGCAACTCGACATTGTTCTATGACTTCCTCTTGTGCTTGCTTCAGGGACACTATGGCCTATTCTTTTTCTTCCTGCACGCGACGAAGGCGAGCTTTAGTTGCATCAACTATTTTGCAGGGTTGGGGAGGATCATCTCCCAACGGTGTTTCTTATGATGGCGAGGGTGCAATGGACACTGCACTACTGGAGTGAAGGGCTTGTTGTACTCCTCTCAGTTCTGCTTCAATTCTTTCATACATGGATTCTTTTTTGGCTTCCCTTTTCTGCAAAATATCTTCTGAGGAATCTGTTACAACTGCGATGATGAATTCGAAGTCATCGACCGTGAGTATAGTCTGCAGCTTCGGCTTACTAGCTTTGGACTTCTTTCACGATGTAGGTTTCGTGGGGGAAACATTTCTTTTTCTAGATGTCTCTGTGCCATTAGGGGGATTTTGCAGCAGTGTTACTTCACCTTGCTTCTGTTTATCTTCTTCCCCATTGTGCTCTTCTTTGTTTACTTCGTCACCACCTCCTCTGCTAGGTGAATCTAATGCAATTTCTTCTGATGTATTGTGTATTTCCTATACATCTTCCTTATTTTTCTTCCTGCTACTGCTGGGTACATCATACTCTTCGTGAGTAACGACTGGATTTCCAATGAGGTCGGGGTCAGACAGTTCTACCTGGTCGACTGGTATAAGGAACTCTACAGGCCATTCCTTAGTGATTTCTTTCAGGTCCTCCTTTGTGAGCTTGTAGTTGGACTGAAGCTCTTCTTTACTTTCATCTGCGCATGCAGTGATATAAATAAAATGTCTATCTGCACAGAACTTCATAAGGGGCCTGAACCTGTCCAAGTTGTTCGACATCATACAAGGGAAAGAATCAATAGCCCTATTCAACTGCAGGTAGTAGGTATGGAATACTACGTTTGACTGCCATTGTTTCCCCATATCGCTTGAATACGAGATCATGGTGAACTTCCTAGATAGTGGCTCGAATGACTCAATGTTATGGAAGGTCGCACCTTCTGGCATCTCCTAATCAGTGAATGCGATGAGGATCAACAACCAGCTAAAATGCAACTCATAGCCTTGATCCTGAGCTTTGTGATAGTCCAATTATAACTGATTGACTAGGTAACTGGCCCAGTTCATCTGTAGTCCTTCCATGCATTTTCTTGCGAGGTCAACAACAAACCATGTGACCTGTGTGGGTCCGTTCTTTTGGACTAGCTTACCATAAATCAACTGGAAAGCAAGGTGCACTACGCCATTCAGAATGGAGGCTACCTTGTAGCCTCGTGTCCCCTTCTCTACATCACCATAGGTTTCTTTGATCTTCTGTGCCAGGGCACGATCTACAACCTGTCCTCGATAAAATTATTGCAGGTCTGGTCCCTGCATGCTTAATTCGGTGATCCTATGGATCAGTGCCAAATCGACGGTGATGTGTCTTTCTAGCCATAGATACTCGCCATGGAAGCACGACAATAGGAGTTTAACGCACGCGTTAACCTCCTGATGCCTTCCAAAATGTTGTATCTTCATCACGTTCAAGATAGTGGACCTCGCGATGTCCATAGTCCACGGCTGGGGGATGATCTTCGACTTCTTCCCATTGGTCTTGGTCAAATATTTGTGAGGTGCGAGCATACCATATCTCTTGCGGTCTCCTAGGTTATAGTCACTAATATTCAAGGTTGGAATCCTCTCCAACTGCGGTCTGACTGCCTGTATTCCCTTCGGAAGGTACGTAGTGATGACTGTGCATTTGAAGTCCCTCGGGACACTGTCACAACTCACCACACTGACTAGGGGTGGGATGTAGTCGGGTAGGATGGATGTGATTAGCTTCGCATTCTACAAGTCATCACAATGCTTGGTTATTTTCTCGGTCGTATCTCAGGATGGTCCAGATCTGTGAGCAGTCTATGGGGAGGCTTGCACTCCTCTCGTCGATGAGGCTTAGATGCCTGCGGACATCACCTTCTTGGCCATGAGGTCTATTAGAATCTCTTCGACAAATTTTTCTGCTACTCTAATTTCGTCTGACATGCACACTCGAGATCTAATATCTCGGGTCAGTGAACAATACTCAATGTAACCGAATGGATGGCAAGGTATCAATGATCACTGCATGAAATCAACTATTTCTCTGTGGGCTCGAATAATCACAATCGAAAAAAAGTGTTCTCAGTGCAACGCTCGACATGATAAATAGATATTGTCTTAACAAACTTTTCCAACAGGCAGGAATGCTTCAATCAATGCAGTTCCATTTGTTATGGCATGGTCCTAATGGTCTAAGGGTGAAAGTTCAGGCAGCAACTGTGTTTCTAGCCATTCTGGAGCATCATTATAATGATCATAATTCCTCTAACGATCATATTGCTTCTCCATGGCGAAGTTTCAATCTTCGATGCACTAATATTCCAACAGAGTTCAAGTTCTAGAAACCTTCCTTCTGCGAAGTCTTCCCTGGGACTTTGTGCAATTTTTCTAACTTTGCTCTCTTCTTACTGAGCTTTCTGGCCTTCTTTCTTGTGATTTGAATGATTTTTTTCCTCTTTCCATTATTGTTCTTATCTCCTCTTGGCATGATAACTTTGCACTGTGGAGGGTCTTTCATAGGGTTCAATGGTAATACTTCTTCTCTTTTTGGGGTAGGTTCTCTACTCTCTTGTATAGACAGATGCTTCCAATCGTTCAAGGTTTCTTTCATCTGTAGTAATATAGTCTCTAATTATTTTTGGGGTTCTATCATATCTTTAGTTTCTTGGCTTGTCTCATAGTTTTCTTGTCTCATTTTCATCTTTTCAACTTTTGCAATAATTTTAGGGCAATCCAGAACTACATGGTCCATAGCTTTACAAAAAAGACAACTAGGACCTCTACCAGGGCATTCCTTAGAAAGATGTCTAATTCTTATGCAATTATAGCAAAAGAGTTAATCCCCTCTTTCTTTTAAACGATCCCCAACCTTTCCTGTACTGCGCACTGGGATCAACGTAACTAACCTGCAAAAAAATCTTTGTAGGATCCTGCATCCATTTGTTAGTCCAAACATTCTTTCTATGAATAGGGATAACATACCTTTCATTATTTCTATCAGATCTATTCATATAAAATCTTCTTTCTTCTAGTTGTACCCTAGTTTTTAGACTAGGACAAAGTTTATCAAACATACCTAGATTCATTCTTTCGAAACAACAATTTTCACTTATCTTACCTTTCTCAGAGCACAAAACTTCAAGATATTACCTCTTTTCTTCAGATCAAACTTCTCTTCTTAGCACATAGCTTCTCAATTCAAGTAGAATATTGTGCACTAAAGTAGCATATCTATGCACAAATATTTATTTTCTTCAGTTCCCAACAATCACAGTTTCAGGTCCCGACAAGGGAACCATTTGTTGGCACAAGGGCAAACCCGGGGTTCAACACTTCAACATTGCACCAACAAAACCCTAACTACCGGCCCTTTCTGCAACACCTACAAAGCAGATGAAGTCTCACTTGAGATAAAGGAAGGGGTGGTTGCAAGACTCAAATGTATGCAACCTAGTTGGGACACAGATCTGTGACTACACCACTCTAACAATGCACTTAGCAGTTAGCATTCATCAATATTTAACCCTTATTCACATCGCAGATGCAAACACTAATTATAGAACAACACAGTATTCAACCATATATAACACATCTAAGCACTTAGAATATGGGAAGAGATCAGATCTAGCATTCATTCACATCACTAAGCACTTAATCTATCATATCAGATTCATCTAAACATTCAATACTGCACTAAGCTTAAATTATATACACAAGACAATAACCATAATGCACAAAGAAACCATAACACAGGATATATGTGGTTCACCCTAGTGTGGGGCTACGTCCACCAACTCTTCTCTCCTTTATTATCTTCTGTTAAGCTTCTTACAAACACAGAGCATCAAAACCTTACTCCACATAGGACAAGATATCTGCGCGCACCTGGAAAGATCCTCCTTCCCCAGGTTAGATCACAACACAAATCCTCCTTACACAGTCTGTGCACAAAGCACTATAGATTACCCGCACTTAGCTTTAAAGCCTCAACATACACTAAGCACATAGCCTCTTACAATTACTTGCACTTAGCATAATACTTAGAACCTAACATCACACCCTTAGCACCTCCTACTTACATCGCCTATATTTCTATTTATACATTACAAAAGGGCCTAAACATGGGTAAACCCATGGGCCAACATCCCCATACCCGTTACATAAACCCTAATCCCAAAGATTCCCTAAAAAGGGGTCGATATCCCGCGATCTCCTCTTCGAATTGCACTTCACCTTCGACCAGCCTGTCAAAGTCCCAAAATAGGTCAAACATGACCAAGGATATCCAAAACTTGGTCAAGGGCCAACAACATCTCAGGAAGGAAAGGTTCCCAAGGGGAACATATAACAAATTGTAGTTGAAGAAGATAGGACCGTGCAAGATCCTAAGGAAATTTGATAAAAATGCTTATGAGATAGAGCTGCCAGAAGATGTGGGTATATCACCCATTTTCAACATTTCAGACCTATATCCTTATAGGGAAGATGGCACCATAGAGTCTGAAGATCAGAAATAGATCTAGTGGGAGAAGTCGATGCCTGTAGTAGAAGATCCGCAGATGGAAAAGATCATATATCAGAGAACTGGTAAGAATACCAGGAGAAAAACTTATCTTGAATATCTGGTAAAATGGAAAGGACACCCAATAAAAGATGCAAGTTGGGTAAATGAAGCAGATATTCAGAAGCATGGAAGATCATTGCAGGAGCTCATGGATAGGAGTCCATGAATTTTTGGCCAAAGGAGTATGATGTAGGAGCATCGCCAACAAAACACGACTAGAAGACAGCTCAACGCACTAGTGCGTATTTTGAAGTGATGATTTTGAATTTAAGAAGGAATATCATGCATATATCTTGAAAAGATTGAAATTAAAGAACTTCTTTAATGTTTTGGCGCTAGACAATCATATGAGATCAATGGGGAATGTATTTTATTTTAATGAAGTAGCTTGCAATACAGATTCGAAGCATTTGCTCTTATTTGTCTGTCACAAACATTTATTGTAATAAATCCTTAGTAGTTGAATGCTTTTATTTCCATAGGATATCACTAAGGTAGTTGGAGGGAAAAATCTATGAGCCGTCTTGTATAAATAAATGTATTATTGCCTGAAAGTTGTTGTTGATAGTTGTTGCAATTTAGTCGAATTGCTGCTGAATTTTAGTGGAAGAGTTGTTGAGAGTTGTAGGGATGTTGAAGAGAATTGTATGAACCGATGTACATATCATTTGAATGAATATAACAGAGGAGCATTGTCCCAAATGTCTGGTGTTGCAGTAATGTGTCTATCTGAATGAATGAATGGAGTGCATAAGAGTTTGCAAGGTGTGCGTCAACAGAGTCTATTTTGACTTAGAATTCTAGGAAGGATAGCTTGAAGGTGTGTGTAGGCAGAAACGTGCTCAACGTCATATTGTTTAGGAGGAAAAATTGAGTTGTATAAGGATTGTTGCAAGGAGTGCACAGTCGCCCTTCACAAGTCAAGTTGAAGGAAGTTTGTTGCAAAGTGTGCGCAGAGTCGATACTTAGCTAAGTATCAAAGGAGTCATTCTGAAAAGTTTAGAGTGTTGAGGAGGAACAAATACAAGGGAGATAACTTGGAGATTTGTGGGCAGAGAGTGATTATCATTTGCAAGGGGTGTGTGACATAGTCTTTTGAATTATAAGCTTATGAGGAGTAGCTCGAGAGTATTTGTAGAAGGGAGTGAAGAACTGTTGCAAGGTGTGCGCAGTCATCCACAAAGAAGCTAATTTGTGGAGGAAAACATGTTGTCAGGCGTGCACATGGAAAGTTTCAACTAAGTGTCGAAGAGAACCGCTTTAAGGAGTTAGAGGGTTTGAAGGAAGAACAAGCTCAGGAGGGAGAGCGGGTGAGAATTATTCAATAGAGTGGAACCTGTTGAAGATTCCTCAAAATTAATGAGCAATATATGTCCAGGAGGGAGCAAGATCGTTCTAGATCGTCAGATCTGGGGAAGTTACACAGAAGTTAACTATGGAGTCCTTTGGCACTTCGTGGTTTAGAGGCATAGAAGTGTTGTAAGAGTGGGGGTCGCCGTAGTCATGAAGTGATCCTAGCCGTTGGCTACAACGAGTTTATGTGGCAGCAGATTAGAGAGTTTGTGAGATAGAGTTCCGGAGATTGTGTGGAGTGAGTGAAATCTTCGTGAAGTTGTGAAGGCCGAAGCATAATTGGACTGTTAGATCCAGAAGGAGATGCGACAAAGATCCATGTGTTTTGACATAAGGTGTTTTGAAAGGAAACAAGGACAGAGGTCACAATAGTTCCAAAGCTCGAAGTCAAGAAGGGAGCTAGCTCACGGTCACAACCATGGTCATATTGGAAAAGGAGTCTAGCACGATAGCTACTATTCAAAAATTGGTGTTGCCAAAAGCACCATAGAGCAGGGTCGCGGGTAATCTAAACGTGCAGGTAAAATCAATGGGACCTGTGAGTCATTTGTTCAGGGTCTATTGAAGGCCCGAAGAGTTGATTCGGTTCAATATTTTGAAGATCCTTGATCGAGAGGTCATAAAATCCCCAGGAGGGAAGGGGTCTGCATCAGATTTGAAGGTGGAAGTGAACCAAATGAAGAGTGTAGAGTTGATAAACATAAAGATGATGAATATAGGAGTTGGATGGAGAAGTAGAAGAGTGAAGTGGAGTACAATGTAGAAGAGAAGAAAGAAGAAGAAAATTAGAAAATTGATGGGTGTTGATTTATCAACAACCTTGTGAGTAGGATGTTCACAATTTTTTTACCAAGGGAGTTTGATGTAAGAACATCCTCGAGGATTACACAATCCATCATCAAACCAAAAGTAATATTGATTCTAAGATATTCGTGGTTTGTGTTTTCAATGCAGGAAGTCGAAGATCTATTAGTAATTGAGGTTTTAAGCCTCAGATGTCCATACAAAATCTATTGAATAAAACATCAATCTTAAGAAATCATTTTAAATCCTGGATTTTTCTAATTTCTTGGCTATGCAAAGATTGGAGTCAAAACCTCAGTTAAAAAGAAAATGAAGGAATATTTTCATTTTGCAACAAAGAGTCAAGGTAAAGGTAACAAAGAACTGTGGATGAACACGTGGTGGTAGAATTGAGCAGAGCCACCAAGCAAAGTAGGATGGAATGTGATGTAACGCCATTAATAGCCTTCCCATTAACAACAAGATTTTGACAAATTGTTTAATTAATTAAACTAACTCTTAAGACTAACTATGTAAATAAAATTTATTATCCAATAAAAAATCTTATAATTAAATACAAAACATTTTCAAATGATATTCTTAAAAAATATTTTTCATTTTAATAAAAAAATATTACATTTTTAAATGATATTCTAAAAAATATTTTTATTTTAAAAAAATGTTAAAATTATAACCGAAGACTAATACAACGCCAAAATACTTTGACCCTTGCAATAATAAAGTGTGGAAACACAAGAAGCATACATACATACATAATATCCTAATGATCTTCAAAACCTCACAAATAGTTTTAGCATTTGTATGGCAAACCATTCAAGCGCATTGATAAAAGGACAAAAATATATATCCATTAAAAAAATATTAAAGGAAAAAGACATCATATCCATGCTTTTTTGGCCTATTATTTTGTCAAAGTATACAGCATGAGTGGGCCTAATGGTTAAGAACATGTGTTTCCTCTTAAGAGGTCACAGGTTCAAATCCAGAGGGGGGTAGGGTATGTATACCTTCGTAGACTTTACCAGTCAAATCGTTGGGCGGAGGGGGGTCCCTTGTCCCACAAACAAGGGGGTCTCATACACCAATTTGGTGTGCTGGCTTGGTCGTGACCTTAAAAATAGATTATTATTATTATTATTATTATATAAAAATCGTAGGGTTTAAGCTACAATGTTAAGATTAGTAGATATACCCACTATAATGGAAAGATTAGTAGATATACCCACTATAATGGAATATGCATGGAATTCAAATAGTGGGTCATATATACATTGACTATTGCCTTTACTTGAAAAAAATATATTGAATATTGCCTTCATGTATGACTTTTTAAATTAGTTAGTTTCATTTTTAATTATTAATAATGAAATTAAAAACATGAAAAATGAAGATTTAATTTGGATTGGAAGAGAGATGAAGTCGTTAAGTAGAAAGAGTCCAAGCCCTTCCCATGGCTAGGGTTTATCTTAGTTATAGTTTTGTTGCAGAGTTTGCCATTGTAGTGTTCCAAATATCACAAGAAGATGATCCATTTGTTAGTCAAGTTGAATTTGTCTTTATTCTAATTTTCAATTTTATTGGGAGATTTACCTTCATCCTTAATCTTCTATTGAGCTTATGTGCAATATTGAGTTTATGCTTGTAGTGTAAATCGGATTTGTAGTTGTCAAATCATGAGAGAGTGAGTTGGTTGAGGGATATAAAAATGTTCTTTATGTGATGCTAAAGAGTTCAACACCTTGGTAGATACTTTGAATCCAACAAAAAGTTCATGTCTTGAGCAGAGAAGATTCATCAAGCAGTTGGATGTCATCCCTCAGTTAGATCTCTTGTCCCAAGAGCCAATGCAAAAAATTATCCTTTTGTTAGAGTGTGCATTATTGGGAAAGTTTATAATCCTTTGGCCTAGTCCAAGAGCTACAAAATTATGAGTAGCAAATCATTGGGCTCCTAAGATCCAAGGTTAGATTTATTCTTATGCTTCTAGGCAGGGTTTTTTTTTTGTTTATCTTTCTTAATGGAGAGGATTGAGAGATGTTATTTCACTATGGATCCTATTTCATGGGATTAAAAGGAATATACTTATTTCAATGGTCTCTTGACTTCAATCTAGAAGGAAAGATCACAATAAACCATATGTGGGTCAAGCTACCTCATCTCCCTTTAATATCCATAGATGAAAACATTCTCAAAGCTATTGAGAACATGATGGCTTGTTTCATTAATCGAGTAGAACCCAAAGAAAACCTACACTCTCTCCAAATATGTGTGGAAGTGGGGGAAGGTCGCTCCAGAGGTGTTTCAAATCATTATGGATAGGTGGAGCCACTAACAAGCCCTAGAATTATGACTAGTTTCCTTTAAAATACAACTATTGTCCTGAGTATGAACATCTTACGAAAAATTACTCAAAAATCCAAAAGGAACAATCCCCACAAAGTAATCGTTGAGTAAAAAATCAAAGTTCAAGCCAATTCCTAATAGGCACATAAAATCACAACCCAAGGCGCTGCAACAATCAAACAAATCCCAAGGGGACCATCTAAAGGTCGACCTAATTCCAACAACAAACATGAAGGCCTTACAAATTAAGAGAATTCAAAGAAGAAAAGCTAGAAGGTAGAAAAGTCATATGATGAAGAACTTAAAGGTGGATTGGAGCCTTTTAATATTCAAGATGATCAAGACGTTTCTCTACTTGAAAGTCAAGAGGTTGTTACATAAACAACGTAAAGGAGGTAGGCACGCATAGAGCATAAGACAATGTTAATTTTCATTCACAAAATAATAGTTAATGATATTGTCCTCGCTACTAATTGAGAACAAAATTAAAATAATTTTTTTCACCTTCAATTTTTTTTTAAGAAAAACATTTTTTAACAAAAT
>SNQJ01S0025607.1:72775-88500 GCA_010110895.2 Picea sitchensis
TATGAAACCTATATATACAAGGCCTTTCTTAATGTATAGTGGTGGAGATTGTGATTATCCGGAGATGAGAGAGGCCAAAATGTTCATGTAAAATTTGTTTTTAAATATTGTTTTAATGGCTTTGGGTTATCTTATTGATAAGTTTGTTGTTTGTTGTTTATTGATTTTGTTGATTCGTTTCCATGATTTGTATAAAGTACAAGTGTACAAGGAATTCACTTTAACTCCTCTTTCTTTGTATTATTACTAGTGATTAAATTTGAAGGGCGGGGCTTAATTTCAGTGAGAAGGGTATGTATCCATGCTTCCCTTCCACGATGAAAAGTTAAAAAAAAATTACATTTCAATTGACAAAAATAAATTAAGTACACACTTCATAAAAAAAAGAAAAAGTGTTAAACAAATTATTACCATTTCAATCAATAATTTAGCTAACCGAGTTGTTAAAATGAAAAAAAAAAAGGAAAAAAAAAGAATTGAACTAATGAAAGCCAAACTCATATGCGATGACTCTTAGGCAGAAATGAAACATGAAGTTACTAAAACTTCTAGGTGGTGGGCAACAAATAACCTGTACTTATTATTGTTTTATTTTCCAAAATGCTCACCTCTTATTTACTATAATTCCATGCCATAACTAAAAGGTACTTGCAGGAGAACTACTTTCTAGTCTCTTATCTCCTCATAAAGGAGAATTGTGGGAGACATGAAAGGGGAGAAGAGAACAAGTATGCTAGAACTTTGTTGAAAATTTGCACACGACATTATATTATCCTTCTTAGCAAACCTTAAAAACCTAGCAACATTGTAACCATTGGATGAATTACAAAAAGGTTCATGTGCTTGAGTAAAACAGTCTATGTTGTCTGTTGAAGGTATATTTTTTCCTCTATTTTATTTTTGGTGTTAGTTTTGTAATCGTTGAAATTCTATCCTTTCAACCAAATATTAACATAGATTACACAAAGGAATTTCTCAACATTTCAACCAAAGATTAACATAGATTACACAAATCAAAGTGTATTTTTCTTATTTCAAACTTGAAACAATAAAAAAATGCAAACCTAGATACTGCCCTTGCTTCTAGTTGGACTTGAATGCTCTTTAGGGCCTCTTGGATGTTGGTTCCTCATTAGGAAGTTCTGCACTATCTAATTCATGGCCTTCAAATGGATGATCATATACTTCACTCAGAGTTGCATGTTTTATTAGAGCATTGAGGAATACCAAATGCATCGGTTATTGAATGCTATTTTTTTATCCTTTTTAGGACGACCCAGACTTGACATTTTTCAATAATTTATACCTATACACAATAAAAAAATAGGGAATGTAAAAATACAAATTAAATGGGAATAAAATCAATTGTATGTCTCTTTACAATGAGTAACATTAATCAAAACTTGTTTTTCTTTAACTATCAAAATTGACCCGCCAAAATTGACCCACCAAAACTCAATACTACAATTGAAACTACATATATCAGATTTTCAGCAAACAAAAAATCTGCACAATTTAGATTTTTAGTAACAGTGACTCTTGGCTCTTAAAGGACACTTCATACAATAGTATCTTGGGAGCCATGGATATATAGATAGCTATATTTATCTTCTATATTCTATTTTTATTTGACTTATGTCTATGTTAATTATGTTATAATTGCCATTTTTTAGTAACAGAATGGCTTATCGGTGTGGATCTTGAAATGTTTATAATGTCAATAAGTAGTCTAGGAGTTTCGTGAAACAAATATCTTGCTGTCCCTTTTTGTGGAAATCTTGTTGTCCCTTCTTTTGAAGATCTTGCTATCCCTTTTTGTGGAGATCTCACTGTCTCATGTTTTGAAGATCTTGCTGTCCCTTTTTGTGGAGATCTTGTTGTCCCTTCTTTTGAAGATCTTGTTGTCCCTTTTTGTGGAGATCTTGTTGTCCCTTCTTTTGAAGATCTTGTTGTCCATTTTTGTGGAGATCTTGCTGTCCCTTTTTGTGGAGATCTTGATGTCCCTTCTTTTGAAGATCTTGCTGTCCCTTTTTGTGGAGATCTCGTTGTCCCTTCTTTTGAATATCTTGTTGTTCCTTTTTGTGGAGATCTTGTTGTCTCTTCTTTTGAACATCTTGCTATCCCTTTTTGTTGTCCCTTCTTTTGAATATCTTGCTATCCCTTTTTGTGGAGATCTTATTGTCTCTTCTTTGAAGATCTTGCTGTCCCTTTTTGTGGAGATCTTGTTGTCCCTTATTTTGAAGATCTTGCTATCTCTTTTTGTGGAGATCTTGTTGTCCCTTTTTGTGGAGATCTTGTTGTCCCTTTTGTGGAGATTTTGCTGTCCCTTCTTTTGAATATCTTGTTGTCCCTTTTTGTGGAGATCTTGTTGTCCCTTCTTTTGAAGATCTTGTTGTCCCTTTTTGTGAAGATCTTGATGTCCCTTCTTTTTAAGATCTTGCTGTCCCTTTTTGTGGAGATCTTGTTGTCTCTTATTTTGAAGATCTTGTTGTCCCTTTTTGTGGAGATCTTGCTGTCCCTTCTTTTGAAGATCTTGTTGTCCCTTTTTATGGAGATCTTGTTGTCCCTTCTTTTGAAGATCTTGTTGTCCCTTTTGTGGAGATCTTACTGTCCCTTTTTGTGGAGATCTTGCTATCCCTTTTGTGGTGTTCTTGATGTCCCTTCTTGTGGGCTACCTGCTATTGTTTTCTCAGCTATGGTCAATACCTTGTTGTCCCTTCTTGTGGGGTACTTGCTGCAGTTGTCTTGTGATGGTCTATACCTTGGCAAAACTGTCCCTAAGTCCATATGACAGAGATCAAACCCTAGAGTTTTGATCCATGAACCTAAAACTATTTTTGAGCATATTTTAAAGGTTTACATTCAGACATGTGTCAGGTACATCTTTCATAGATCAGGAGGTAAGCTTGAGGTTTGTCTTTTCACTCAAAAATTTTGTATATACTCGGAATTTATTTTATATATGTCTATTTATTTTCTCATATATGATGATCTAGTGAACATAAAATTAAAAGGGCATTATTGTTTCTATTTTTTCCCTAATTCTAACAATAGTTGTTTGAACTTAAGTATACTTCTAATGCTAGATTTTATTTCACGCCATTCCCTTGAAAGGTAAAACCCCGTTATTTAAACATGAGCTTAATCTTGCTTCTCCTCATAAGACCCCTACATATATGCCCATGGTTCTCTGCGATTTAATTCCATGATGAGCGTTCAAGAGAATGATCCCAAAGACAACACGGTAGTTGTGGCCAAAGGGAAAGGGTTAGTAAATTTTGTCCCCTTTGTTCCAACACAAATCACTTGTACTAGAGGAATTATGAATCTATAAGATAGATGCAAGCAAGTAGGACATAAATTTTGACTTTTTTTTTTAATCTGGGGAAGCTCAGGGTTGAAATGTAATTCCAGGCTTATTAGGCACCTGCATTCTCTTGGGAGGTCTACACCAATCCCTTACAATTTTTTCAGTTATCATGGTCTAGCCACTTATGATTTCACTCATAGCAATCCCAGTGCCACATGGAACTCTCAGCTGAAATACGCTTGAAAATATGCAACCAAGCAACTCTAAGGGCAAGGTAGCAATTAACTGATGATGGTAGATTGGAGGTAGGGTGAATTTGTTGTTGAAGGAAGATTTAGTTGGAAGTAACAAAATAGACATTTTACTAAGCATATTTTTTGTTACTGTAACAAAGGTCATATAGGTTGTTGTTGATATTATCTCCATAACCTGGGCATGAGAGTTGGAGAGAATGCAACTTTGTGGCTCCCCCTGGTAGCAACAAAGACAGGCCATACTGGGGCAAAGAAGAATAAAGTATTGATTAGTGGGTTGTAATATGTAATCAGTCATAGGTTGAGTCCTTTCAGTAAAGGTCTATTTTTTCAGTTCTAGATAGCCTCTAGTTTAGATGAGCATATTCCTAGTATTAACGTTTTTGGCATTGGAAATGCACAAACGTTATGTTATGCTATTTCCTATATTAAGAGTCAAAATCCTTTTGAAGTTGTCTTTGAGCACCTAATTCTCAACTATAAAGACTTTGTAAATATATTTACCACAATTAGTAAAATTTTAACGAGAGATCAAAATGGCATGTTAGCTAAGAGAATGCATATTGAGGATTGCAATAAATGTGTCATTCCTTGATAGTTGTTTAAAATGCTTCGAGTTTTGGGGATAGCTTTATATGTGAATATTGTACATGTCCTGACTCCTATTGTTCATATTTGTCCTTTTTATCTTACATTCAATTGTTTTTTAGAAGCAATGCATATTGTATTTTGGGGGCTGCTAAATACCCATGTAGATAAAAGGAGAACCCCCCTTTTTTAAGAAACTTTGTAATGGTTGTAACTTTTTTCAACTCTTTGTATCAATGATTCTATGGCTAGTGTAGCTAAACGGGAAAAGATCATGAAATTTAAATCTTCTAACCTCCAATAAAAGTCATTTGTGAATCAAAATTAATGGGACTATAACTGGATAACTATAGACGCTAACATATGTGCTTGAACTCTTTTAACAATCCATACTTGGAACTTTTTATTACATAGTTTTGTTGGAACCAAAACACATTGGATGTAAAAAAATTATTCCTACTGACACAATTTTTTTTTTTTTTTTATTCTAATAAGCTTTGATTATGCTTTACTGAGATAAAATAACATAATTAAGAATTCATACCAATTTTTTTTTATTTTTCTTCTTGTTGCTAGAATTGTAAGGAAAAACAAACAAACTTAGACATCAGTTTTAGAGGTTTTCTATCTATTCATTGATGTGGACCGAATGTTGAAAAGATCAATTTCAGGCCAGATTAAGGTAGGTTTCAGGATAGTGCCCCGTAAATATGTAATACCTAAAATACCTCGAATTTGATAAGCTCAGATTCATGACAGTGCAATATAATTAACGAGAAATAAACCCTATGTTAATTTCAATATTACAGTGCAATACAATTAATGGGAAAGAAAGTTGAAACCCTATGTTAATTTCAATATTACAGTGCAATAAAATTAATGGGAAAGAAAGTTGAAACCCTATGTTAATTTCAATATTACAGTGCAATAAAATTAACTAGAAAGAAAGTTGAAACCCTATGTTAATTTCAATATTACAGTGCAATAAAATTAACAGGAAAGAAATTTGAAACCCTATGTTAATTTCAATAGAAATTTCACAAACAAACTTGAAACCCCAATTTCAAACCTGGAGATACTGCAAATTAGACCTTGGCTTTCTGGTTTGGTGAATTTGTCCTCTTGTTCGCGTCTTGGCCTGTGGGTATAGTGAATCTCAGAGAAATGGGTGAAAGTAGAAATCTGGAAAATGGACCAAAGGTTCCACAGAAAACCTAAAAAAAACGTATAACTTCCAAACAATGGCGTTTTGGCTAGTACGTATAGTGAATCTAGGGGAAATGGTTGCAATTGAAAATTCTGAAACAAGATAGACTCCAGAGAAAACGTAATGGACATTGGAGATTCAAGAACTCCGAAGAGGAAAAATAGTTTCGTATCATGATTGGAGAGAACATTAATTATATCACCTAACTCAACAACTGCAATTAATTCCCCTCCCTGCTCCAAGTTCCAACTAGCCGGCCAACCTCCAAGTTACTTCAAACGACCATCGAGTTGCCTCAACTGTCGGGATCGTTTAATGCTTTGTATCTTATTCTTGTCAATGGGATAAAAAATAAAATAAATCTATGGCACATCTAATACTATTCCATGTCATATTTATTGCAGAGTTTTAATATAATGAGAAGAGCCCAAGCATGGCACTCTTTGGCATGTATATTTCATATTTGGGAATGAGGTTTGTTTAAATGAAATTCTTAAAAAATAAGAAATTAATTAAGTTCAGATATCTACATGTAGAGTGTACTCCATTGGAGTGTTAATTGGTAAGTTACAGTGCCGACAAATTTTAATGACGGGCAATTTAAAATATTAACCTTCCTAGGAAATTTTAGGTTCTTTTTAACATTTCTGGAATAATTTAAAAAAAATAAATTTTTTTTTTTTGACGTGGAATTATTTAATAACGCTTCTAGGGCATGCTAGACCCCCTTTGACGGTTTGTGACGTGTTGAATTTTGATCGCTGATTATCACATGTACACCAATATAGTTAAGCCCCCATTTAGCACTTTCGTTTCGTACTTAGAAGTTTTAGAATAAACACTCTAGCGTGGGTTTAAAAAGGCATTTTCAATTCAATGTTTAAACTGAGACAACTTTTACATTAGGGTTTTACTATAAGATTTTTAGTTAAAGGTAGTTAGGAGGTAATAATTAATGTACAATATCATTTATTAAAATAAGGTTCATTAGTTTTTGATGTGTGGTTAATTAATGTAAAAGAGATATTTTTATGGAATAAGATCCACTACGTAGTGGGTACTCATTAATGTTGGGGTCATTAATGGTTAAGATTTGGGTAATGAGAAACTATTTATAAAGGTAGGAAGTTATGTAATGTGTTGTTGAGGATTATTATTGTATTTGAGCTTTAGTCAATTGGAAATTCCCCTCTTGAAGAGGCAAGTGAACATTACTCACCTTTTCGAATATCAATAACATGTTTATTTCTATAGGCACTATATTATGGTTTGTCTCTCTTTTATTTCTTGCAATTTGTATTTCTTCATATATTTCTCATAAATTCTTTGTGTCTCCTATATAAGTACACTACAAGTGGTATCAAAACACTTTTATTTGTCTATATGCACCTTAATTTCAATGATTTTTTCAGACTAGAGACATGTTATGATGTCTATAAACACAGAGATGTCATTCAACAAATCAAATTATGGATAGGAAGCATACACATAGGGAATGCGATTGAAGTCACCTAGTTGGACACCCTTGTACACTTTTGTAGGTAACTGACAAGTAGTACCGCAATATATATAATTTTTTCATAAATTTCATCTTTCACATACCCTTAGGTATATTAGAAGCCCCCTGGGTATACCTGAAACCAACCTTACATAATCATTTCGACCATTTAATGATATAACACACCAAACACAACATTCATTGAGATCACTCTCACATACGAGGAATCAAGTAGTGCAACTAAGGTTATGGTCAATCCTCGCTAGTTAGCATCTTGAAATATCGGTTGATTACTATTGTTGGAAAACCTAAGGTACATTAGAGAGATATAATGCCTAAATTCCCACGCTCTTAAGATCCTACTGAATCTCTACAACTTAGATAATTAAATTCTTACAAAACTTGGAATATGTTGTTCGTCAGGTTGTTCCTAACAAGAGAACAATGCCAAAACATCCTATGAAAACTCTGAAAAACCTCCCCACTTTAATCCTCAACTCGCTTAAACATTCACAAAGAATTGTTATCTTCCATTATTAAAATAAATTTATTATATATTTAAAAAAGCATAATCATCATGAGTTTCACTTTTTCATCCATTGAAATGGAAAGATATGTTGTCATGAATCTGATTTGTGATTCCTCCTCAATGACTTTTACTTTTAAAGTGATTTGACTTTTCATGTCGTTCCCTAATGAGTACTAGTGATTTTACTTTTTCATCCATGGAGATGGAAAGAGATGTTGTCTTCCATTATTAGCATAAATTAATAAAGTTACCATGTAAAAGGCATAATTATAATATAAAATCAATTAAACAATTTACACGCGTACCATAGCCTCAACACCAACTAGGTACTAGATTCTTTTAAGACATGAGCGGAGAATTATATACTCTTAAAGAACAAACTTACTTTTTAAAATGGTCCTTCCTAAAAATGTGGTATGGATAAATATTGTATGATGATCATTGGCCAACTATTTACAATAATGAAAGCTAGTGAGTTTAGTGGATATTATTCAAATTTATTATAATAAAAATTATTGTATCCATAATTTTTATTTTTATTTTTTATATAAATATAATAAGAACAATGGAAGATACTTGTTTATATATGTGTGGAGGATACTTGTCAATTTATTAATATTGATGTGGGGAAGGGGTAATAAGTGTTATTTTTCATTCTCTCCTTATCCAGCTATCATGATGGTTTGGCCTACCTTCAAACCATTAATAAGAATGGACCAAAAATATTAAATAATCAATACAAGTTTTGATTTCTAATTATATATAGTATTATCCATAATTCAATTGTTAGTAAGATGCGCCTTGTTTATATTGACCTTTTGGTATTGGATAATTATATGTAAATAAATATTTTCACAAATTAGAGAGTCATCATATTATGTAAAAACTTTTTGTGTTTAACTAATTTCTATATTTGTTTTCCAAATAAAAGGAAATTGTATTCGAACAAGATTTTACATGTTGAATTCCGTGGGTTATTGATGAGCGTTTCTTGATAATAGTGGTTTTACACTAAATAATAAAATGGAGGATTTGGCTATAGATCGTTTTGGGAAAACTTGACAAACTCAAAAACCTAAAAAAATTATTTTAATAAATAGAATGTTTGTTCTAAAACAACTCTTATTGAGAAGGCCTTTAAACTAAATCTAGACCCCTAAGGAACAAGGGATAAAAAAATGCTTCTTTCAATTGTATAAATAACTTCCACACATTTTAAGACCAAAATGTGATGTATTTGGATAGATTTAAGCCTACATATGATTTGAAGGTCTTAGTTACATTCCATTTCAAATACTTCTACTAAACACTTTGGGACTTAAAGGTCCATTTCAATCATGAGATTATTAAGAAAAATCTCTCTAATAAACTTCAACATGACTTTGTTTGGATTTCTCGATAACATTTGGTCTTTAAGTTCATTCATAACAACTATTGATGTACTAATTCCCTTTAAAATTAAATAAAAAGTCAGGAGCCAAGTACTATAAACATTCTTGTAATCAAGGGGAAAGTAGAGAGTGTTATCAGTAGTTCATCACATAGAGCAACATATATGATAGAACACTATATATACACATACATAGACATATATGGAAACACACACAAAGTAGTGGGAGAACCAACAATATGCACTTTATTATATACAAGAACAATCAACTCTTTCTTTGTTACATAGTCACACATATATAATTGTGTATACAATTACATGGTAGTCATAACTTCCTAACTACCTCGGTCGGTCGACCCGACTGACTCATATACTCAATTTAGACAGTCGAATGTCTTACATTTGGTTGACTGTTGGGTCTAGTCGGCAAGGGCAACTATTCCCTACAACATATCCCCCCTCCTCAATCCCTTGCTTTCCCTGAGCAAGGGGGAGGGTGTGACTATTACATTGATAGATATTTTAAAGAGAAAGATTACAATTTTTTAATTGAAAGAAAGAATATATAGAATAAATGACTTCGCTAGATATTCCGCAGTTTCCTTTATTGATGTTGATGGATTCTTTCAGGTCGTTCTTGCTGCAATTTTAGAAGAGTAGAACATCTTTTTGTACAATTGAGAAAAAGTATGTATATATCAACCTGAGCTTATTTAGTCTGGAACCTTCAAACTGGTTTTCTTGGTACATACTATGTGCTCTTGGACCGGAGGCTTTTGTCTCAAAACTTGATTTGATCACCACTCTCACAATATGACTTTGATTTTTGAAGTAGTTTGTTGGTTGGAAGAATGACTTAGTTCTTCCTCTCGACCCTAGTCCCTTGTTGATCCAGAAGGCTAACAACTACAACTCCCCTTTATCAAAATTGTGTTGGAGTTGGTCAGTAGCTAGATGGTGCATAAGTGCATTAGATTGAAAATTCTCTCCTTTGAGAAAACACCTAAAGCTCCTAATGGTACCGAGAGAACATGGTCCCTCCCCGAGAAAATATCCATGTAGATGAATAAAATTTCATAGCTTCTACTCTAATTCACATGCAATCATACTTTGCTTCCAACTGATTTCTTATACCCCCTCCCCAGTCGTTTTATGGTAGTTTTGGCATGTGTCTGGGGTGGTTGTGTTAATGTTCATATTGGTCAAGATTCAAATAGAAACCTCATGAGGCTAAAATATCCCCCTTCATATTTATAGAGGTGGTACTCCTCTGTTATGATCTAAAAGATTTATCTTGAATGTTCTGAATCAAATTTCTAAATGGGGAATAATAAAAAGAAAGCCCCAATATTTATTGCTTTCAAAACATAAATAAAGGATGAAAATATATATTCACAAAGAAGAATTCCTGAGAAGAGGGCCATGAATCTTTCTTAGACTGAAATAATATATATATACAAAATATTATGCAGCAGTAAATAAACCATAATATGAAAACATAACATTCCTCACATCCATCACACCATAAATAAATTTGGTCACATTCATAAGAAGGAAAGATAATAATCCAAAATTGAGAGATCAAAAGAGTATTTCATTCAAAACATAAAAGATTATGATAAATTCACTTCAAAAATCTCGTGCTCATAAACTCAGAGTTTGAGAAATAATTGAAATTACACCCCAAAGTACTTCTCTTGGGAGTTAAAAAAAACAATAGTAGTCTATTTTAAAATAAAAGATTGCATTCATCCAAAAGGATTGGGATGGGGCTCCTGTGGACCATAAAAATAAAATGTAGCATGACTGGACTAGACCTAAGAGAAGAAAAAAAGAGATGGCCATAGATCAGTTATGGTCTTCAGAAGACTGAAAATACAGAACTGAATGATTTTTGAATAAGAAGTATAAAAAATAGGGGATTGCGAAAGATGACGAGTTTACTTACTGTGATGGATTTCTCTTGTCACTTATCTTCTTGCTGAGTTTCCTTTTGTAATATCCTTCACTGGAATTTCGTGATTGGTTGCAACTAACCCTTCTTGATCTGGTTCAATTATTTCAGTTAAGGCATTTTTTAACCAAATTTCAATATAATCCCTCATTGGCACAACAAGTATTCATTGCCTTACTTTTATATCAAATAATGCACTTTCCAAATCTATAAAGTGGATTGAAAGTTATGTAATGTATCTTCAATATATTCATTTTTATTTACATACCTGATTAACCAACTTTCCACTTCCAACTCTAAATATTCGGTCAAACTATTGAATCTCTTAGCTGATGTAGTTTTTAATAATTCCACTTTTTCTTCAAATTGTTGCTTGGACATAACAATAGAATTTAATATGATATTTGAGTCTTCAACTTATCCGGTGGTTCTAGCCAAATCTAACTCCCCTCTTGACATTTATTGTGTCACAATCAACCAATATCTGTTTTAAATGCTTAATTATTTTTATATAGCATGCTTTGAGTTGCTTTATACAAACTCATGAATACAAGTCCTCCTCTTTTATTATAAACTCACTCATGCTTGAAAATTTCATGAAAAAGGTAGAAATAACCCCTTTATAAAATTCCTCATCATTTTCAAGGTTGACTAGAAGATATTGTCTCAAATTTATAGTTCTTGACCCCAAAGAAAGAAAGCTATTTGCAAATTCCCATGTCTGAAGAATGAGAAAAATTCTTTTCTTAATATTTTCTTCAACATATCTTCTAACAACAAGAAGTAGGCTCTAAGTTCCTCTTAATTTTGAGTTGGATTATGGTGTTCCATTAGAGTTCTTCCAGGGCTGCATTGTAGCAATTGGGTTGAAAAGTATGGGTGGAAGCATCAAAGAGATCTCCAATTATTTGTTTCTTTATTTTAAAGTGACATTTTAATTTTCCATTTAATTAATAGACATCTTTAGAGATTCACCTGTGGATTCATTAATCTGTACAATTTTTTTTTATGGTGGAACTCCATTAAGGTCAAATTTCGAGCTTGATTTTCCTTGGAATTTTTTATTCTTTGAATTGACTTTTTTATTCTTTGAATGGAATTTTTCAAATACTAATTTCTTTAAACCTTTGTCGAATAGGGAACTATGTAAATATAGGGATTCTTCCTCGAACAAGACTGGTCCCTGTGTAGCTAATGTTTCCATGACTTCTCTTCTTTCTTGAACCCTTTGTTTCTCATCAAGAAATCCAATATCTTTAATGTTTTCATTCAGGTCCATGTTTTCAAGAACAATCTCATCTTCAAGTGCAACCTCACTTCCTCCTTCTTTACTTGTTTGTATTTTCCTCTTACTGGTCACTAGGAGTTTATGAGGCCTTTCAAGACTTCCCTTAGGAGGGTTGTGATATCCTCCATCATTGGAATTATCTAGTGAATATTTCCTTTGTTATTGCACTACTAACTGAGATCTTTGTTTTGGTAGGCCATGTTTGTGTGAAATATTAGGAGATTGAGTACTCCATCCATTAAAACTTCTCCCTATTGCCTATGTTTTTCAGTGGTGCTAGAAACAACTTTAATATCATCTTGTTTCTTCTCAATAGACAATGTCTCAGGGTTCTGTCTATCATCTTCCTCTTCTATGAATAGGAATGTATTGGTAAATGAAATATTGTAGCCAACATATATCATATGATTCATAAACAACTCATTAGGGTCGAACCCTTTGATTTCGTCTATTAACTTTAACTTAAATTGATCAAATTGCATTGAAAAGTCATCAATATTTGCAGTGTTTCTCAATGTTATTTCCCCAATTCTCCAGAGAAAATGAATAATTTGTTTTTTTCTTTTTTCACGGAAGAAACATGCCCATAATCTGTATTGTTTGCAAAATTCTACAACAAATATCTTGTCTAACACATAATATGGGATATGTGAAGGTATTTCTCAAGAACATTAAACTCTGACAATACTAAAGTGTTACATCGCTTCAAAGCTGTTGATTATTTGGGTTAGTTGTCGTTGATGTCAACCCTTGAAGAAAGTCCAGTAGCAAATTCTGGTAGCACAAAGGTTTGGGTAATGGACCCAAGTTTGTTTGATGTATAATTATATGGGTTTTAATATATTTTAAGGTAATAATATTCTAGATAGATAGTACATGTCATTCCAATTTCGATGGTATGTGGAACGTCATATAACTCCTCACTGTATGTGATCATATACACCATGTCTATTACAGGGTTACAAATCAGATTTGGATGATGAAATTGATGAGGGATTTTGGTTGAGGTACATGTTGGGTACATGGTTGAGACAAGTAGTTGATGAGTTGGCACATACATGAGGTGTATAGTTGATGATGTTGGTACATNTGGATGAGGGCTTTTAGTTGAGGTACATGTTGGGTACATGGTTGAGACAAGTAGTTGATGAGTTGGCACATACATGAGGTGTATAGTTGATGATGTTGGTACATCTTGATGATTCATAGTTTATGTGTATTTGATGCATGATTAGTACATATTTGGTGCATGGTTGATACACTCGTTGATGGTACAGGTTGATGTACAGGTTGGTGCATGGTTGATGCACTTGTTTATGGTACATATTGATTACAAGTTGTTTGGTATAGGTTGTTACAGGTTGTTTGGTGCAGGTTGTTTGGTACATGTTTACAACAGTATATCTCACAATGATAGTGTGAGAATGGTTCCATCATTCTACTTCTATGTCAGGGAGGTTGGATGGGGAAAGGATAAGTGGTTGTAGCCACTTTCTGGTTGTATCCAGAGAACGTAGGGGGTTGTATCCTCCTTCTGGTTGTATCCAAAGAATTGGGGAGTTGGAGCTTCCCTCAGGTTGTAGCCTGAGAAACTAGGGGATTGGATCCTCCTTCCAGTTACAGCTGGAAAACAAAGGAAGTTGGTGCTTCCAATGAATCTAATTCCTAAAGACATATAAGAAAAATCATTCTTTGGTTTTCTCCTGCTTTGGGTTTCCATGTAAAAACACTGGTGTACTGTGTATGTGTATGATTGTTCATTTGTTCATTGTTTATTTACTCTGCAGCTATTGGATGATAATGATACATTGATATAACACTTGCATTTTATGGTTAAAAAATATTAAATTGCTCTATTACAAATTCAACCCCCTCTTAGTAATCTAACAAAAGCTTCCTTTATTATCGAGAAAGGATGTTTCTTCTGAAGATAATCTTGATGTACTTGACCCAAAAATGAGCTTTTTGAAGGAAGAAACAAATGCATTGTGCACTTCATATAAATGGTACATAGCCTTCTATTTCCACAAGGTTGGGTACCACATTTGAACATGGTCAATTTTAGAATTGACTTTTTTGGATAAATGCAGGTCTTTGAAAACATGGCAATAATTAATGGTGAAGATTAGATATGAGGACATGTATAATTTCTTATTTTTATTGAAATTCAACAACTAAAAAGATAATTTTCCAGAGGTAATTTTTGCCCAATCGAAAATCGCTTTCTCATGAATTGAGAAATGCAAGATATACAAAGATAGTTGAGGAATGATAACAATAGATTCTTGACTAGCTACCGTAGCAAATAACCATGCCATCTCTTTATATGGATTCTTCAACGAAATAACCTGGATGCCTGATAAATATTTTGGCATTACTTTCGAGTCTTAAAGATATTGTTGCGGGAGTTGCCATACACCATTTTGTTGCTTTAGGAAATATTTATCTTTGTCACCTTTAAAGTTCATTGTCAGTTCTGGTAACCTGAACATTTTCTTGAAAACAGAAGGTGCTAAAGAAATAGGGGACTCTCCTTGTAGCTAAACAATTCTCTAGTTGTTGTTGTACTTATCTATACACCATGAAACTAACTCTTTGGCATCAAAAAAATTTGGAACAAAACCTTCTAAAGGAATTCATGATGTCCAAATATAATTAAAACTTCTCTTTGGAGGCAACAACGTAGAATAATACTTGTATTCTTTGGACCATTAAATCTTCTGATATTCTCGTCCAAATGTGTTGATGGTATCTTTGTATAAATTATCCTTTCCTTTGGTTGTCATGCTTAACAAAGTTGGCGGATTAATGTACAATATTTTTAGAATGTTAATTCCTATTATCGCTCAGTTTGTAGTCTAGGTCAGGCAGCTAAAAGGTAAGGATCAAACTGGCGTAACAGGAGCTTCCCCACCCACTGTCACCTCAATGGGGGGCTCTTTCTATTTAGGGTGGCTAAACCCAAGGGAGACGTCCCTGGCAATCTGAGGTTTTGAAAGGCAAATGGTTAAAGGATCAAGGTAAGTTTTCCCTTTCACAGATTACTGCCAAGAAGATAGTCAAGATGAAGATAACCCACATAATAGGCACCTGTTTGCGAGACAAGGCAACAATAAAACTAATGCATGCAAATAGTGGTTAGCACTTCATAGATTAATGACTATCAACTTTTAATATACATGAGCATAGCAGTAATTATTGACGAAGTCAATGATTGCAAAAATGACTATGGCTTATAATATTACTTCTCAATAAACACTGGAAATGATATAGCATTCAATGTATATAATTAATCTTTGAATTAGCATAAAACATCATTACATGCTCATATATGACAGGATTGTTGCATCAAGCTTACTATAGGTGACGTCAGCCTTGTTCTAGGGTTAGTTCTCTAGACAAAGAGCTCAACGTTTTGCAAATAGGCCAATGAAAATTATCAACACATCAATGTCTATTATCAGATGACTAAGCCACAACGTTTTTAATCAACCAAAAGCTCAAACTAGGCATGACGTCATCATCAAACTAGGGTTAGTGAGACATTAGGGTTAGTTAGGGTTTCAAATTTAAGAAGTTTGAAAGTGTTGTTTTGGCACAAGAATCTCAACATTGGAGAGTTAGACTAGTGCCTTAGGGTATTATGGAGTCAAGAAGCAAGGGCTAGGTTTTGGGAGAATCTAAATCTAAGGACAAGAGAGCTAGGC
>SNQJ01S0025607.1:90527-100663 GCA_010110895.2 Picea sitchensis
TAGGGGAATGGGATGGATGTGTGGGAGATAAGATGTAAAATGATAGAATGGTGGGAGAGAAACGATGGCTCTGCAAATCCCCTTTGGTGGCTAACCAAAACCCATGAATACAAGCTTGCTAAGTCAGCCCATCAATCACCCCAACAATGGTCAAGTGGATTAGTGTAAGATCCAAGCAGTTATCAGAAATGACAGGAACCTAATGCATATATAAGAAGGTTATAACGATCAAATATGACACATACCATGATACCTCGGACCAATTACCTCATGGAGCAAGAGTCCTCTCTGATGCAATTCCAAGCCGATGGTGATGGAAGCTACTGCTGCTGACAGGACAAATCTGGCAAAGAAGAAGAAGGATGGTCCCTCCAGGGCCATGACTAGGTCAATCCTGCTCTCGGTCTTCATGTCTAGGACCTGTGGGCCTTGAGACATGATCTCCTAGCTATCCCTAGATATCGGGGATAACAATGCCAAAGTAATTTTTTTTACCATAATGTACCTTGAAACTCTTCTTTCAGAGGACTAATTAATACAAATTAAATTTGAAATGCTAAAGAATTGTCTCGAGAAGATCACCATTAATAACTACCTTTTAATACTTTAACCATTTGTTACTTTTTTTAATATTTGCATTAAATGTATACTGGGGAGAGTGACAAGATGAGACATGGGTTACCGCAGGTAGTGGAGGATCAAATGTATGTAAAGAAAAATGTAATGGGCATAAAACCACAAACCGGTGGTGAGATTCAAGAAAATGACTAACTGTTAGAAATGGATTGGTCGGATGAAGGATAAGAGATAGGTGGATCATAAATGATATGATCGTGGACCTGTAATAAAACTTTGAAAAATGAGGAAGTATCAAAAGTGGGTCAGTCAGACGAAGGAGCGATGGGTATGCGAGGAATAATAAAATGATCACAGACCTACGATGAAGTTTGAAAATTGGATAAGAGTTGAAATATCGCGGAGGTAATGAAGTATGGAAAATACAATAAGTATGGAGAATTGATCGGATGTGAGGACCGTGGTGATAGTAAATGAATTGGAGAAATGCTTTAGACCCGCGATGAAGTATTTCAAGAAAAATTCTAAGTATAGGTGCAAAAATAGAACGACGAAACACGATGATGCATTTTGGAGGAGGTGGAAGTTTGAACAAGAATGGAAATGACTCGTGAACCCACAAAAAACATAAATATTTTCTAAGTAAGGAATATAGAAGAGTGACTTTATGATGGACTTAGCATACTTGAAGATAAACATGTTTCTAGTGGAGGGAATGATGCCATCGATCATAATTGTGTATTGCTTGATGTGATTTATGCTCATGTGATCGATCTATCTTGTCGCAATAGAATTTGAATCAACTCTATCTAAAGAAAACTTCGGTTGGATGGGCCGATGAAATTTGTAGTCCTTGTCAATAAAGTTGTTATGTCCTTCAAAATTGCATCTTCACATTTGATGAAATTATATTATACTTACACAAAATTTATACAAACAAATATACAATTCCAAAATTGAAGATATTTGTCAATTATTTTACCCTTTGGTGCCTTTGAGTTGCACCTGTTCTTCCAACTACTTTGTCTAGCCAGTTATTTCTTCTTGGAT
Source organism: Picea sitchensis (assembly GCA_010110895.2). Lineage (NCBI taxonomy): Eukaryota > Viridiplantae > Streptophyta > Pinopsida > Pinales > Pinaceae > Picea > Picea sitchensis. The sequence continues at coordinate 92,154 of SNQJ01S0025607.1, forward strand.
TGTTTCAGGCCATTGGTGTAAGTGTACATCTCAAGTCAATTCTCTCACTCCGTTGCCTAAATGGGACTCCTCTATTCCTTCTACTTCAATTTATAGGGCCACTAACTGGTGACTTGCAGATGGGAATTTCGACTTTGACATAGCTGGGTTGAAAAATTGAAACCTTTTCCTATATGGTGAAGAAACACTCGACTGTTGTTGTTATGCAGGCTCTTGAGATAGACCCTCAAATGAAGTTTGGTAAATGTTTGGGTCCATCTGCTATAGATGTTGGGTAAACATATGCCACTCATCAATTGAATACTACGCTTCCAAGCCCAATGTTTTCATTTGTGTTCATAAATACAACTTGTATTTTATAGAAGCTTCTTTTACCGAGGTCAACTCAGGTCGAATTTTTCCTCTATCCGATGTATCTTTTCCATAACTTGTTTGAGATGACTGATGTCATTATCTATCTCCATATATTCCTTCTTCCCTTTTTGAAATCACTCTCTTTCTTGTTTTGATAGTTCCAGCTCCAATTCTTTCTCTTTTGCAATTTGGGTTCCGAGAGCTACCTTTAGTTTTGAATCAAGTGTAATGTTCTTTGTTTTCCTCAAGTCTTAAATCAATGTCTTATGACCTCTTAATTTACTGTAGGTGGAGGTGAGTAATATGGCCAGTTACTTACCATAGTGTTTATTGTGACTGCCTGTTTAGTTATCCCTTCTATGCTTTTTTTGATTTCTTTGAATTTTTTGTGATCTAATTGTAGAATTGTTGCAGTCTGGTTGGTAACTAGATTTTGATTATCTTTGATTATTTGACTACGATTCTACTTCATTTCCCGAGTCAACTAATTTCTTGTTGATTTTGAACATTCGCCTCAATAACTTCATCAACCATTCTTTTGGGATTCCAGGGGGTTTGTTTCCTTAGTTAGATGTTCCATATATAATTTTTATTTTACTAGTGTTATACAGTCCTGCAGTACCTCTTTCTCTTTATCCTTTGTTTCTGATAGTCTATCTCCACCCTTCATTTCCATTTTCCATCTACTTGTTGATTCCTTTGAAACTTTGTTGTATAAGTTGAAATTTTGGGCATTAGATGCCACTAAAGGATCGAAGATAATTTCTGTCGTTAGATCGAAAGATTCGACCAGTTTGAACGCTATGAAAGTGGTGACCAAAGATGTGGTTTCCTTCCTGTGCACTATTTTTTTTTTCTTTTTCTTCTTTTCTTTCATTTTCGACTTCTGTTTCTCCTCGTCTCCATCTTTCTGTAAGGTACCATATGTAATATATTATGCAAAAACATGAATATTCAACATATATCAATGGAACAACAAAATATTGAGAAGAGAAATACCAAAAATAATACCTTTATTCAAAGAAAGCAATTTTCACTTACCTCTTCGAGGGGGAAACCTCTAGCAGAGCATAGCTCTATTACAATAATTCTCAAGACAAGGTTTCTCATTCATGGTACTCTTATTCATACTAATTCTATCTTCTAAAGAAAATTCTAGAGGAAGATCTTTCAAGATGAGGAATCTTCTATTAGATCTTCTTACATTGAATTGTTCACATTTATTATATAGGCCTTACTAACTAATGTAAACCTTTATTACATGGAAAATATATAGGCAGGGGTGGTGGGTTTAGGGAGGGGAACATAAGTGAGTTTTCTTCTCTAGGCTGATATTACCCGTTATGCCTCCTTGGAATGTTTAGTTTCTTCCAACAAATTCTAGGGCGATCCATGATGACCTAGGCTCAGATTTCATCCTCGAGGCCACTAATAAAGCATTCCCTGAAGAAATCATATGTTATTCCCTTTGTTCGGAAAGCTAAGTGCGCAAAGGAAACAATAAAATCTTCCACTATTTCAAATTGTTTCAACTTGGTCTGACATCCTAAATAATGGTGTATGTGTCAAAGAGGCCATACAACTCTGCAATGAGCTGTGACTAAGAAACATACCCTTGGCATGTATTTCGATTCCATTGCCACCATTTCCATTGTTCAATATCCAAATAGAGAATTTAATAATGAAGCTTGGTCAACTCATTAGTAATTCCATGTAGAGAGAAATAATGTTCCATCTGAGTGACCCAGGCCGTTGGATCTAAGCCATCAAAATTTTTCACCTTAAATTTGGGAATATGGGGGTCATGAGGTAGGGAGTTGGTGTGAAAAGGTTGGTTGGATTCACCACCTTAAATATAGAGAGGTGGGTCCGAGGAGGAAGGACCCTATAATTTATTCATGAATTGTTTGAGAGTGGAAGTGATTTCATCAATTCAACTACCTAGTTGGTCCTGGATGTAGTCCATTTTGGCATGAATGGCACATATGTCATTATTTACTTTGGCCCAAAGTGTAGTAAGGTCATTATTCAATTTATGATTGGTTTATTCTTGGCGGGAGTGAGCCATGAAGGGATGAGGAGTGGGTCCACAGAAAAAAAAGAAAAAGAAAAACAATAAGTGATATATACCACTACTATAAGGGAAATGAGAGGAAACCAAGGGGATAAGTGGGAAATAAGGGTGTCGGGAAGGGTATGGGTCCAAGGGGGAAAAAGGGTTAAAAATGATAGGTATCAAAATGATCAGGGTGAAAAGGAGAATACAATGAGATAGGTCTCAAATGAGGGTGTGGGAAAGACCCAAACTTTTTTATTTTTACTCCTGTGAAGTTATACTCTGACCTGAATAATATTACAGTGTCAAAATGCCCAAATTATTAAAAACAATGTGTAGTAATTTCACAATGAAGATGTAGGAAGTAAGGTTGCACAACCAAAATATCATTTATGTTCTGTATCTATATGTTCCCCCTGGGTTATGGTTTGTAGGGTGCTTATGGAAAAGGGTTTTCCCTATGCTATAACTCTCTAATATAAGTGTGGGGTTGAACAATAGTAATCGACCCAATATCTTAGGGAACTAACTAAGGAGGCTCGACCATACCCTTAGTTGTACTACCTGATTACCTAGGTACTAGAGAGTATCTTCCTGTGTGTTGTTCTTGGTGTCACTATAACTGTCAGGTGGCCAATCAATTGATCTACGGTTGGCTTCCAGAGACCTAGGGGACTCTCGATATACCTATTAGTATGTGGGATTGGTGGTCATGTACAAATTTTGTTTGATGTTGTACTACTCAAGGGGTAACAACATGGGTTACAGAGGTTTTCAACAAGGGAGAAACTTTGGTTTCTAGAAAACCACGTGAAACCATCAGTATTGTCGGTGTGTAGTTTTCCCCACTATAGTTTTTCCCATTTAATGATAGATATTTATGCTTGAAAGATGTTGAAAATACACATCTCTACCTTGGAAAGTTTTTTAACCAACAATTCTTTCCAAGGAAAGTGCTCTGATACCATTTGTAAGGTACCAATCGTAATATAATATGCAGTTCTAGGAATATTCAACATATATCAATGGAACAACAAAATATTGAGAAGAGAAATACCATAATAACACCTTTATTCAAAGAAATCAATGTTCACTTGCCTCTTCGAAGGGGAAACCTCCAACAGAGTAGAGATCTACTACAATATGTCTCAAGACAAGCTTTCTCATGCCTCCTACTCTTATTTATACTAATTCTATCTTTTAAAGAACATTCTAGAGGAACATTTTTCTAGAAGTAGAAGCTTCTATTAGGTCTGCTTACATTGACTTGTTCACCTTTATTAAATATGCCTTATTAACTAATGTCATCCTTTATTACATGGAAAATATATTATTCTATCTACGCGATGGGTTTGGGAGGTTAGGTCCCTAACACTTTACCTGCATCTTTATCTTGATTTTTTTCAAACTCTTTTCCTTTGTCTTTTCCATCATCCTTTCTAGGGTCTTCCTCGCCATTGTTCTTGGTATTCCCCCCATTTTCTTTCTCAGTGTTATTTTTTGTGTTCTCCTCACCATTATTGTCAATGTTTCCACCATTATCTCGATCATAATTATGTTTTTGATCCCTGTCTTGACTTTCATTATGCTCTAGAGGTAGTGAATAATATTTAATTGGGATTTCTAGAGGAGGCATTTCTTTTTCTAGGGATTCCTTCACAATATTTCTCTCTCCTTTTTCTTATGGGTTGGTATTCCAAGTCGACTCCCATGGCCCAGTATATGCTTCATGTTCTTTATCCTTTCACTCCTTGTGTTGTTCCTCTTCACATCCCTTATCAATATGTTCCCAGACTTCCACTTTAGTTTTCAGAGATTTTGTTGATTCATTGTCTATTGATTTGTGTGAAGGAATTATGTGCTCTATTCCTTGGCTGTGGAATTATCCTTTTTCTTTCGTTCCCTTATGTATTTGTGATTCTTTCTATTTTTTTGTCATCATATTCGGATGACCCAACTGATGTTCCTTATCCTAATCTAATTGATCTGACTTGTTTGACTGCATCGAGTCAGAGTGGGTCGACTTTCTTGTGTGGGAAGACTCAACTATGTGTTCCTATATTGTAGCACCCTTTTTCTTTGAAATTTGAGCTTCTTCTATTTGAAAAAACAAGTATTCCAACAGAGGAAGAACACCTTCAGTAACCACTCACACAACAAGAACAAATATCAACACGCCAGTTTTGACGTGGTAAAACCCCTATAGGGAAACATCCATAGCTCCAACCAACATGGTGTCAAACAATTGACTTAGGTTGACAAAAAATTGGCATGGATTGTGGATTTTCATTGATGTCAACCATTGGAGAGTGATGTTGTTGATTGATTTCAACCCTTGGAGAAATTCTGATAGCGAATTTCAGTAGCACAAAGGTTTGGGTAATGGACCCAAGTTTGTTTGATGTATAATGGTATGAGTTTTAATATATTTGAAGATAAGACTATTATAGATGGGTAGTACATGTCATGCCATTTCTGGTGGTATGTGGAACATTACATAACCCCTCACGTTTAGAGAGTTATGGCCATGTGAAGTTGGAGAACCCAGGTTTAGGTAATGGACCCAAGTTTTTTTGATGTATAATGGTATGAGTTTTGATATATTTGCAGGTAATACTATTCTATATGGATAGTACATGTCATTCCATTTCTGGTGGTATGTGGAACATCACATAACTCCTCACGGTTTGAGAGTTATGGCCTTACGAATTTGGAGGGCCCTCATATGTTGGCTTGAAGCCCCAAAAGGTCAAAGAAGTCAAAGTATTTGCAAAGAAGAAATTATTTAAATAATAAAGTGAAGTGACAAAGTCAAAGAGGATTATTTAAGTAATAAAGTGAAGTGACAAAGTCATAGAGGATTATTTAAATAATAAAGTGAAGTGACAAAATCAAAGAGGATTATTTAAATAATAAAGTGAAGTGACAAAGTCAAAGAGGATTATTTAAATAATAAAGTGAAGTGACAAAGTCAAGGAGGATTATTTAAATAATAAAGTAAATGGAGAACTTTCTAATTATGGAAAGTGGTTAGAAGTGGGTTAGCCCTAAAATAAGGAAATTGGGTTAAGATGATTAAAAGGTAACCCCTTGAGGAAGCTATGTGAAAGTATAAATAAGAGGCAAGGCTCTCTAATTTTAATCACACTTGAGCATATTGAATATCTACAGGTGACTGAGGTAACCAAAGGATATCTAAGCCGAATTTCAGAGGGAACGTGAAGTAAAGAAGGCCGAAATTCAAGGGAGGATAAATTCTCTCGATGATGCTTTCTAAAGTATGTTATTTACAGGTCATCTCACCATTTTCGTAATAAATTTTTTTCTAGAATGATTCAGACCGTGAAATTGGGAGGTCATTCAGGAAACATATCAAATTAGATGTGGTACCAATTTCATCTCGTGGGTCGTTGTATTTTTGGATTTACACTCCGTGGAAAATAGGGTTTGTGGCTAGTCCTGAAACTAGTCTAAAAACGGTGTCTTGGGTAAAAACGTCATAACTTATTCATAGCAGATCTAAATTCAGTAAGACTAAATGTGTTGGTTAAGAGTATAGTCTATAGTATTCTTTGTACAATTTTCATATCCATACAACAAATATTCCATGCGGGGCATGCTCTACAAGTTCACTCTCTATAATAAGACATAATTCAACAAGGTATGCCATTTTTTCTATAAATCCTTTTTTGAGAGGTTCCAAGTAGTGAAACCTGGAGGAATTGTAGAAAACACATTGAAGAACATTGTGTACTATTTTTAGATCTTTATTCATTACAGGTACATAGTTATGATTATTTCAAGTTAGGGTTGTTGACTAATCCAAAACTAGTCATGTGAGACTAAAGTAAAGTTTGATAAAAATGCTAGTCCCTTGTTGTTAAAGTTAAAGAAGGTTTGCAGGTATGTGGTCATATACACCATGCCTCTTACAGGGTTACAAATCAGATTTGGATGATGAAATTGATGAGGGATTTTGGTTGAGGTACATGTTGGGTACATGGTTGAGACAAGTAGTTGATGAGTTGGCACATACATGAGGTGTATAGTTGATGATGTTGATACATATTGATGAGTCATAGTTGATGAGTATTTGATACATGGTTGGTACATGTTGATTATAAGTTGAGGTATAGGTCAATGCATGGTTGATGCACTTGTTTATGGTACAAGTTGATTACAGGTTGTTTGGTACAGGTTGGTGCATGGTTGATGCACTTGTTTATGGTACAGGTTGATTACAGGTTGAGGTATAGGTTGATGCATGGTTCAAGTTATTGGTATANGTAACATACTTGTATTGGTATATTATTAGAAGCACATATTGATCTTGGTGGTGATTATGAGCTGTTGTGTTATGCTTGGTTGATGCACATCTTTGAGAGTTGTCTTCGTGATTGATTTTTTTGAGTAGATCTGATTTGGTTGATAAGATTGATGAGATAGGTTGTTGTGATAGGTTGTCCGGACATGTTGTTGTGACAGGTTATTCATACAGGTTTGGTGCATGGTTGATGCACTTATTCATGGTATAGGTTGAGGTATAGGTTGGTGCATGGTTGATGCACTTTTTTATGGTACAAGTTGATTACAGGTTGTTTGGTATAGGTTGGTGCATGGTTGATGCACTCGTTTGTGGTACAAGTTGATTACAGGTTGTTTGGTATAGGTTGGTGCATGTGTGATGCACTTGTTTATGGTACAAGTTGATTACAGGTTGAGGTACAGGTTGATGCATGGTTCAGGTTATTGGTATAGGTTGTTTGGTGCAGGTTGATTGGTACATGTTTACATCAATATATCTCATAGTGATAGTGTGAAAATGGTTCCATCATTCTACTTATATACCAAGGCGCTTGGATGGAGCAAGGACAAGTGGTTGTGGCCACCTTCCGGTTGTAATCAGAGAACATAGGGGGTTGTAGCATCCTTCTGGTTGTAGCCAGAGAATTGGGGAGTTGGATCTTCCCTTAGGTTGTATTATGAGAAACTTGGGGGTTGGAGCCTCCTTCCAGTTGCAGTTGGAAAACAAAGAAAGTTGGTGCTTCCAATGAATGTAATTCTTAAAGACATAAAAAAAAGAATTCCATGGTTTTTTCTCACTTTGGGTTTCCACGTAAAACACTGGTGTACTGTGTATGTGTGTGATTTCTCATTTGTTCATTGTTTATTTACTATGCAACTATTGGATGATAATGATACATTGATATAACACTTGCATTTTATGGTGAAAAATGATTATATTTCTCTATTATTGATTCACCCCCCCTCTCAGTAATCCAACAATTGGTATCATAGCCAGTTCCTTTAGGGAAAATTTTAACCACTAGAAGGAGATCATGGATTATTCTGAGAATGGAGTACCAATGTTTAATGGTCAGAATGGTTTTAAGTATGAGATGTGGAGCAGAAGGACGAAAGTATTTTTACAGGCACAAGGACATTATATTTGGCTATCATTTGTTATAGGATATGATAGTTCAAAAAGGGCAAAGAATGAAACCAAGAAGGAATTGAAGAAGAATAACAAAATAACAATGGATTTCATCTGGGAAGGATTACCTAATCCAGTAAGAGAAAAGGTTGGTAAATGTTCATCAACCAAAGAATTTTGGGATAAGTTACATGACATATATTCTTCACTCATCGCAGATTCAGAAAGTGCCAAAGAAGATGTAGATACAGAAAAAGAAGAAAGATGCTCATCATGTTAGACAAATTCAGAAGAGGAAGAGTATGAAGAAGCAAAAGTTTATTACAGAGAAAAATTGATCAGTGCAATTGAATATCTAAAGAAAGAAAGAGAAGAAAACAAGTCATCCAAGAAAGAATCGATGAAGCAAAAGGAAAGTGTTCAAGGTTCCGAAAAATATCAGCAGGTCATCAAGAATTTAAGAGCTCAACTAGAAGAGGCCACAAGAATTGAAGAAACTCTAGATATCAAAATAAATGTTTATAAGCCAACATAGCAGCACAAAAGGAAGAAGCAGAAAAGAGAGAAACTATACTAATGGATCATCTCAAGGAAAGAACCAATGACTTAAACCAACTTGAGGAAGAGTTTGGTCAAGAAGAGAGAAGACTGGAAGAAGAAATAATT
>SNQJ01S0025608.1:0-14223 GCA_010110895.2 Picea sitchensis
ACAGTTTCAGCTTATTTCGTTATTTAATAGAAAACCAGTTTTACTGTATCTCTGTTATTTTCGTGTTAAGCATCTATTAATAATCTGTATTCATTTCGTTCTGCTCATAAAATCCGGATCAGACATGTTTATGATAGAACAAGTTTATAGTAGGTGTTATTTTCATCACTTTGTTTATTTTAAGAGGATAGAAAATGGAAGCTATATTATCTTTCTATTGTATGCATATGTCATACTTGTTGCAGGGTATAATATGCCAGATATAAATGTGATGAAAAGGAAATTGTTTAATTCATTTTTGATGAAGGATTTGGGTGCTACAAAGAAAATCCTTGGTATGAGAATAACAAGAGACAGGAAAAATTGCAAATTGACATTGTCTGAGGGTGAGTACATAGAGAAGGTGTTGGAGAGGTTTATAATGCAAAATGCAAAACCAATTATTAGAAATTTTTCCAGTCATTTCAAATTAACCAAGGAAATGTGTCCCAAGACACAAAAGAAGATAGAATACACGTCCAGGGTCCCTTATTCATCAACAATTGATAGCTTGATGTATGGTATGGTGTGGACAAGACCAGATATTGCACATGAAGTGGGATTTCTGAGAAAGTATATGAACAATCTAGGTAAATAACATTGGGAGGAAGTAAAGTGGATTCCCAAGTATTTGAGATGTACTACTACTCAAGCATTATGTTTTGTTGGTTTAAACGTTGTTCTACAGGGATATGTTGATTCATATATGGAAGGTGATAAAGATAACATGAGAAGCACCATAGGTATGTTTTCACTATAGGTGGAACTACAATAAGTTGGATTTTGAAATTGAAAAAGGTTGTTGCACTTTCAACAATGGAAGCAAAGTATGTTGTTTCTACAAAGACTAGTAAATATATGATTTGGTTATAGAGGTTTATGGAGGAATTGGGAAAGAAGAAGGAGAATAGTAGGTTGTACTGTGACATCCAAAGAGTGATTCATCTTGAAAATAACTCATACTTCCATTCTAATACTAATAATACACAACTCAGGTACCTTTTCATATTATACATTTTGGAATATGGACAATTGAAATTGGAAAAGATACATACTAGAAAGAATCCTGCAAACAAGTCAACAAAGGTAACAAGGGAGAAATTGAGTTCCTAATAAGTTTCATTTGGTATTCAAGCATGAAGGTAAAGATGATAAATTTTTGAGGTCCAATGTGGATCATAGTTCAACAAGTACAACAACAATGAAGTTGTTGTTATTAATCTCTAAGTGGGATATTGTTAGTTGTGGAGCCTAATTATTTTCCTGGTTCAGAGGTCTTGTTTCAACCATGTTTTGACCCCATTATCTAAATGGGGGGTGTGGGGGATATTTACCTCCCACTTATATCAACAAGGGGTCGAGGGGAATGGAAATAAATTTTGGAGCCCCCCCTGGGGGGGGTTCATGGGAAGCGCCCGTAAAGTGAAATTTTTGGAAAAGTTTCCTTGTAAAATATTGTAATTTAGAAGTCAATTTTGACCATTCATTATAAGGTCGCGGATCTGATGATAGAAGTTATGTTATGTATTTTTTCCCTATAAGGAAGCCCTCTTTTATATATGGGGGAATTGTATTGTGGATTTATGACCTAGTGAATATTGTATTATGAGAGAGGAGACTGTGAGAGAAAGAAGAGGAATTTACAGTAGGTATGTTGTAGGTTGTATCCCTTCTTTTGCTAGATAATAAAAAAAGGAACGACCTGGAAATTTATCTATTGGACATAACTCACACTAGGAAAACCACATATATATGTCTCTCTATTGTATTGTGAATCTTCATTGTTTTATTTTGACATTTTATTTTATTTTATTTCTCCACGATCCCGTTTTTCTAACACAACAAGATTCCTACCCTCAAGAATTTTCTCCAACTGCAAAGCCTACAAGGAAAGGACAATTTTGTACGTTGATTTGTTCTTGATTACATAATTTGTGACCATGGGTTCTTGCACTTGCTATGACATGATATCCCATTCCATTGGGATAAACATTCCCAAGGTAATTTTGAGTCACTAAAATCAACATTTAGTAAATATCCATTGATTAGTCCCCCAAACTTCGATAGCGATTACATCTTATTTCTCTCTGCCTCAGAGGTATTAGTTGCAAGAGTTCTAGTCCAAGTAGGTGATGAACAACACGAGTATTTCATTTAATACATCATCAAAATTATCTCATTTCCACCTTTGAAATATAATCACGAGGATAAATTGACATTGGAAGTTGTCCTTATAGTTGAAAAACTATGTCATTACATCCTGTTGTGTACTACCAAGGTCATGGAAAATTCTAGCCCCATGTAGCACTTTATTAGTCAGTGCCAAATAAATAAAAAATTATCCTTATGGATCATCATTCTCAAGGAATATGATCTAGGTTTCACCACTCCTAAGAGAAAAAAGTCCCTGGTTCTCATAGAGATAATTTTGGATCTTCCATCAGACTCCAAAGACACACACATCAGGAAGAAATTCCCTAACAAACACTTTTTCTTCATATCATCCGATGACCCATGGTACAAATACACTCTCATATACCTTCACACACAAAAAATCAGTCTCCATCTCTCCCAAGATGATCACTGACATATCTGCCATCAATCCCCCTCATATCTCCTCATAGGAGATGTTCTTTATCAAAGAGGGGCATATAATATAATCCATCGTTGCCTCACCATAGAGGAAGTATAAAAATTCCTGAATGATTTCTATATTCATACATGTGGAAGCCACTTCTCCGGTATGTCGACTGCCCAGAAAGTGGTTAGGGTTTGAAACTTTTGTCCCACCTTATTCCATGATTGCATCCACGCAGTCAAGTGTAGCAACAAATTTCATTTATATGTGCATAAATCCAGAGCACCACTAGCACCTCTCTATCAAGTGATAAAAAAAGGACCCTTTTGCAAATGGGGTATTGATTTAATGACTTGCAATGCTCCATCACATACTGGGCATAAATACATAGTAGTCATCATTGACTACTTTACCAAATAGGCCAAAGCTATGTGAATGTTCAACAACATGACAGACACTGTTACCCAATTTTCTTTAACCATGTCATTATACATTTCAGAGACCCCCTCCAACTTGTGTTTAACCATGGTAAACATTTTGAAAAAAAATTATTTTTCAAGTTAGCATTATTCACTCACACGCTTTCCTCCCCATACTATCCACAATCCAATGGGAAAGTTGAGGTTGCTAACAAAGTCCTCAAAACAATGTTACAATGAATAGTGGACAAGCACAAAACCAATTAGCATCACATGTTGTTTTCATCTTTATGGGCATATCACATGATTGTCAAAACTTCCACAGGGTTCATGCTTTTTCATCTAGTTCATGGGGTCGAAGCCATACTCCCCATTGAGTGTGAGAAACCCACATTATACACCATGATCAAAATCCTTCCAGAAACCACTCCCATAGAGAAACTCTTTCTTTCCCTTGAATCCCTCGATGAGGACCGACGATCCTCATTAAAAAACAATGAAGTAAGCCAAGAAATTTTCTAAATCCATATTTGATTTCCAATTAAACCTTCATTCCTTTAACGAACAAGACTTAATCTTGTCCTATGACATTTCCCATGACACCTTAGGCCATATAAAATTTGAGTCTCTTTGGTGGGGTTCATTCATCATTCGACATTGCCTCACAAAGGGAACCTACATTTTGGTGCACCCTAAAGGGGATACCCTCAAGGACCCTATCAATGGGTTATACTTGAAGATATTCTACCCCTAGCATAGACACTCTACCTTATGTTTCATCATGTATATTGTTGTAGTGTTTTAATTCTTTTTTGAACAAAACCTTCCAAAGTCATATGTCTGATCCTTTGTCCTTATTTTGACAAATGAATCCTCCATTACTTTACCACATAGGTACACTGATGGTTCTAGTTAATGGAATCATAATATTTCTTTGGCAACTTGGGCCATTTATACCTTCATGTATTTTCTACTCCACTCCATTGGTATATGTTTAGGTCTTGTCACCAATAACCAAGATGAGTATGACATTGTGATTGGTCTCCTTGCAGAATCTAGTCACCTTCATATTCATCACCTTAGCATCCTCTTATATTCCCATCTCATCATCTTGTAGCTAAATAATGTGTATTGAGTACATAATCCATGCTTATTTCTCAAATACCTGCAAGTTAGATTTCTATCCCAGAATTTTTAATCCATTACATTCACGCACATCCCTAGGAATCCAAACCAAGATGAATATGAAATGGATAATCAAGTTCTATATTGGAATTTATCAAATTAAATTCACATACATTTTAGCATCATTCACCCATCATATAAAAAACAATCAGGAAGCTATGGTTCCCTAAGCTCTAAAAATTCCCCAGTCGAGGGGGTTTGTTGGTGGTCCCCTACCAACACAGGGCCACCCCTCCTCCCAGAGGTAAGTTCCTTGTATCCACCACACCAGCTACCACCACACATCACACCATAGATCACCACTCAGTCCCCCCCAAAAAAAAATTGTTCCAAGACCTCATTGTCCTATATATGAGGCCAACGAGCCTCAGTTACACCTTGTAGTACCCTCTCAAACCTCTAATGCAACTCATCCATATCTCACTGGAACACTGAAACCTCATCACCCATTGGGGCATGCATGAGAGTTGCTCTAGGATTATCCCGATGATGACATCTCCTAATACTCCTCTCGAACACCATCATGAATAATTTCGGCCTCTCGGATGCTCGGTCCAACATATACAAAGACACATATGCATACAAGATTCATTAGTATTCTACATAAAAATCCTACTAAAAATAATTAAAACTCAAAAAAATCAAAGAAAACACTCACCTCGAGGGTGCCACACCCCCCAAGAGGTAAAACCATGTTAGGGTCTCTTCGAAAATCCATCCCTGCATATGGTAAATCCAAAATGATCTGGGGAAATAGTCTCCATATCTTCTCAATCTTACCATTGAAGTAGTGGCCCACCTCACCACCTCCGTAGCGATCCAATAGGTGCACCCACTGCCTTAGTCTCAACTCACGCACACATGGCTATTACAAAATCACATGTGGGCGTAATAATACCACCCTCTCTAGGAAAAACCTATAAAGAATAAACCCAAATGTGAATATCCTGATTGCATCACCACACATCTATCCAATTGCACCACCATACAGGTGTGCATCACTCGTGCCCATGAAAACTAATCCCCATCCAAAACACTCTCTACAATAGAAATATGTGAGCCTGAAATCCATTGGGTTCTAATGACCCATATATCTGCACCATCGTGGCCCCTACTACATCTGTCAACAAAGATTCAATGGCCAACAACTTCATATACCCCCCAGTCAATGGATCCTCAATCAAAAAATGATGAAGACCCATCTCATACACACACTCTCCCATAGGTATGCATGGCTAGGAATGTAACTTAGTGCCCTTGAATGCCCTTGAATGAGAGCCTAGTAAAAAAATACAGATCTACCTTTGCCAAAAATTGGACTTCTTGTCTATGAACCATGAAGGTCTGTGGGTTGGGCCTCCACATCCCAATAATAAATCATAGAAACTCCTCATGTGACCTCATCGAGGGATAGTAAAAAATGTTCAACAAACCAACACAGGCCAACTACTGCCAAATGTGCATATCATCCCCTACCTCCTCCTAGAGATGATCCTAGTCCCTCTATTATCAATGTATCAACATCATGAAATATCATTACTCACCTTCATCTAACCAAAAAAGAGTTGAGTTAGACAAAAACAACCAAAAATAATTCCTACACATTAGCGTGATTGTACCTTAAACATTCATGCATGGTTGCAAGACTGTCCCAAATATAGTCACGCAGGTATGTGGGCCTATAGTTGATACAATCGTGCACTGTCCATGAAACTTCTCATCACATAGGTGCATAGTATTGCGTGATTTTTTCCTTCATAGATGTGTAAGGATGTGTGACTATCGACTAGAGAGTCTCACTGAATTGCGCAGTAGAAATTGCAATAGTCGTGAAGACCTGTGCACGACTATTTCAATTCCTCTCGCACATAGTGTGGAAGAGACCATATTATTCCCATTCAAGATGATGTAGGTATAATACAGTCACTTGTGGCCCCCAAACCCATATATATTCCCCCTCCCATATACACTCTCATCTACACATTGGTATCTTCCATTTTATAAGTGATTCATAAGTCCCGATGTAATATCCCTCGGCCAAACCCAAATGCAAGTGTAATCCAAGTATATTTAAGCTAGTGAGTTGTTTAGACATCATTTTTGTAATACACCTTTCATGGCATGGTGCACGCATATACTGCGCAGTAAAGTGATGTAATGTGCACATTTCTAGATACCACATGTAGTAACTAAAGTGTGCACAACCTTGATGACAACGGATACTGTGTGCAGTATCTAAAGTGTGTGAAACCTTGAGGACAATGGATACCGCGCACAGTAACTAAAGTGCGCGCAACCTTGAGGACGGTGGATACCTCGCACAGTAACTAAATTGCATGCAATATTAAGGTCAACGAACCTTTATGTATATGATATGCATTATAGGATAGTGAGCCAGTATTATAAGCCAGAATTCTTATGTTTTAGAATTAGGCCAGAGCGCCTAGATGTTAAAGGAAAACATGCCTATTTTTTATATGTCTCATGATTAATATAAAATACATCGTTGCACGCAGACCGACCATGATAAAAGAGAAGGGGGACTAGATTCCACTAGTTAGGGAAAGGGAGGGCCGAAAGCTAAGGAAAGGGCTAAGCGAGAGAGCTTAAGCCAAAAAGGAATATTAAATTAATATTTCTTAGAACATAAAGTATGGATAATTAATTTATCCTAAGTCCTAAAGAAGGGGACAAGTGTATCAGAGCAACTTCCAACATGAAAATTGTCAAGTTGGAGACATGCATACTTATTGCCAAGACTTAGTGTCATTTGTGGATCTTACCATTTTTCCTTGGACCAGAGAACGATTATTGGGGGGGGGGGATACATTCCATCAGTCGGGGAGCTATCCTCATACCTTCCTATCATTGTACATGAACCTATATTCATGTCCATTTTTCCTCTTGGTGTACCTGTCATCTTGGGAGCGGGATTGAAGAGGCGGGTTGTCAAGCCCGTGAGCAATTCTCTGAGTGAGAGAATTATTGGGGATCAATTTCCTAAAGGTGCTAAACTACAACTACAGTGCTTTGAGACTTTTGGTCCAGCCTGTTGTTGAAGCCCTGGAAGGGAGGTGGAGCAGCCGAAGGACTGTTGATCAGAGAAAGGGCACACTTCATTGGGTGGGGCAGGCATGTGGGGAATGAGAGGTTGTAGGCTGTCGATTGAGTGAGCACCTGAGATGAAGTCTTTCTTGTTGACCATGAACCCTTAGCCTGGTTAGGAACCCCTTATCCGGGTGGAGTCTAGTCCCAACTCGGGGGTGACTCACTATTGAGAGTGATGAAAAGTGTAGTCTAAGGCTGGGAGGTTTGTGGACGGTCTGCACACAGTTGGTGACATTCTTACCAAGATAAGTATCGATTCTGTGATGAATTTACATGCTGCATTGTCATTTATGTGTTAATTTATGGGTTATATGGCATGTCTGAACATATTTGTCTGTATGTTTAAGGGTATACCCCTATGTATGTTGCATGTCTGTGATTACTATTAATACATTCTGAAAATTGTATATTTATAGAATGCAACTGCTTTTTTATGTTTTATATGTGAAGCTTCCACTAGAGCATTTTATGTATATGTTTAATTGCATGTATTTCAGTATGTATGTATTCATGTGTGTGTATATACGTATTAAAAATAAATAAATAAAATATGTGGCATACCTCAGTTGGATACTAGGTTGTTATCTTATGTTTTCAGAGCTAAGTTAAGCGTCTGAGTAGTGACGTTCCCCGACCTGTTGGTGGACGGGGAGGTACGTTACAGTATGGTATCAGAGCGTCAATTTTCAACACTGAGCCTTAATGGGCCAAACAAGTCGAATGGAGACAAGATTACAGTATGGTATCAATTACAATATGGTATACAGTATATTTGTGTTCATGGAAATTGAACCACCATGCGAAGGAATAATATGTAGGGATGCGCACGCTAAATTTAGCATTGCACGGAGTGCATACACATAGTAAGGGTGCACGTGGTGTGCACGGTATGGTAAGGCACAATGAAGTTTGATTGGTGTGCACACATTATGAGTATGAGTTGTATCGCTACAGTACATGCAAGGGTGCATGCAGGTGATTGTGCGCGGTAGCGATAGAGTATTTGATGGGGCATACAGAGTATTGCACGTAGTGAGGCATATTGAAATATTAGCATGGTGCCATATATAGAGAGAAATACATGTGGAATATCTTAGTGCGATACAGAAACAATGCGCAGTGGTCGTTGGTGCGCAATGCAGAAGTAGTACGCGCAAGTTATTGGCACAACGAAGAGGAAATGCATAGTAGATACTGGTGCGAAAAAGCATGAAATAACCTTATAAATTCACTTTGCACAATAAATAAAGGTACACAAGTTGAATTTTATGTGCACAAAATTGTCTGAAAGGATAATTAAGACAACGAACCTGAGTTTAATAGAAAATTTACATAGTATTCAAAGAAAGAGGAATACACAACTGCATTGAAGTATTATTCAAAATGAGTCAAGCGAGTGGGATGAATTCTGGGTTTTATTCAGATAGGTGAAAGTGAAATATAAGTTACAAGAAGACACATAATATTAAAGGAAACAAGATTCATATCACCATTAGTTGGAATCTTGTCCTAAGCAGTACAAAATCCGCTACTGCACTTATATATTCCCTTAAAATTTGAAATTACAAAAGGGGATGATTCAAAATAGTAGTTTCCCTATTTAAAGAGACCGTACAAGAATAGGTCTATCACCTATAGAGATTCCTTACCTCTGCTACCGTTTGTCCAAAAATCACTGAAATACACTCAATTGTATTTGAGGGATCATTTAATCTTAGCTAGCTCCTCTTTAAAACAATCTAACCAGACCGATTGATTCTCTTCAACACTTTCAGCCACTTCAATGATGGGTTCTTTCTTATGTTTCTTGCTTCATTTCTTCTTAGCAACTGTTCTGTTGATAACCAGATCTCTCATGATTGGATTTAGCCTGATTTCCAATCTAGAATCAGTAATAGGTACTGTGTGAAATTTAGTCACCAGTATTTGCGTGACTACCTTTTCCTTTGTACTCGCAGGAAAATTTAGCATGTTTCTCGAATAGCCAGTCTAATTGGATTTAATTGGGTCCATATACCTCAGTTGTGTGGGCACCAAAATACTTTTGCAGAGATGAGAAGCTCAAACCAGTTTGGAGACTTCTCGCTAATGGATAAGATGATGCTTCCATACCCGAGAGTTGGTTATTATAGAGCCTCAATCATGAATCACTGGCAGACTTGCGCACAAGTACAATGGGTTCCATGCTCAGCTAATCCATGTCAAATGATTAAACTTTTTGAGTTCGTTACATGGAGACGTTAACCTAACTTCAAACAACTATGATGTACCGAGCGAATGAGATAGAGTGATCTGACTAGCCATCACCCATCCCACGAATGGTGGACTTGACAGATTGAAGCACGTGACATAAGAACTTATGCAAAAGTGGTTTCGGATAACAGCCTTTCGCCTGATGTATCTCTGCGCGATGATGTAGTTCTTGATAAGTTCTCAAAACTTGGGTCCTGTCTAAGAATCGTCATGGTGGCAACACCAAGAAATCAGAAAAGATAATTTTGATATATTTATTGAACCAAAATATTTCATATTTCTCATGGATTGTGGATTTAGTTAACCTAATAAGTTTTAATGGCTGCACATTTTGCAGAATTAACAACAACTAGATTAGATCAGATCAGTACCAAATCCATAGGAATGGAAGAGCCATGGATAAATTACAGTCAACAAGATGAGAGCAGAGGGATGGATGTCCATATGGACATTGAAGGAACAAACTCCAATGGACATGGAGAGGAAATGGATGAAAATTTAAATATGGTAGAGACCATTAAAAATTTGCAAAAGGATGTCCAAAGTCATAAAGCTGATAATGAAAGGCTTATGACAGCCAAAGAGTAGTAGGATGACTTCAACATGAAGTTATTGCAAAGTCTGAACAAAATAGAAACGAAATTGGAAAAAGAAAGTGACTCAAGAAAATCTAGAAGTCACAAACCTTCGGATGAGAAAAAGAAATCAGGAAATGTTAGCAAACACCACCATCACTCCCCGAAGCATTCCAATAAAAGAGCAGTTAGAAACATAAGTCCATCCCCTGTCAGACAGTGTAAGAGGTCTGGGGTGGATGAATTACGAGGAGAAATAAACAAAATCAAACCTCCTACATTTGATGGTGAGAACAATAAGGATGAAGATGCATAAACATGGTTGTTGGGCATGAGAAAATATTTTCAATTACACAATTATTCTTCTCATGCAGACGGTAGAATTTCCATATATCAACTCAAAGGAAAGGCATCCATGTGGTGGGATCAGATTGTGTAGGTACAACACATTAAATTGAAGAGTTACTTGGAGGGAATTTAAGAGGTATTTTGAGAAGAAATACTTGACTAAGAGATATTATGACAAGAAAATGAAAGAGTTCTTTGAACTCAAGCTCGTAAGCATGACCATAAGTGAATATGAAAGAAGATTCCTAGAACTATTGAAGTACGTCTCCTTCATCAAGGATGAGACAATTAAAATTCAAAGGTATTTGAGTGGATTGCCAGCATTCATCAGTGAAAAAATACAGTATGATGATCCCAAGACATTGGAAGAGACCATAAGGCAATATAAATGTCTATATGATTAGCAGAAAGCAAGGCCAACTTTCCAAAAAGCTTGGGAAGAAAAAAAGAAGTTCAAGGTGGATTAGAGGAAGAAAGGATTTAAACCACCTTTCTTCAGAAATAGTCCACAGGGACCACAAACTCCTAAAGAGCCCAAAATGATAGAGGTAGAAGTCCAAAGGCCAAGGCAACCACCTATTCAATGTTGGGGTTGTAAAGGAGATCATAGATTCAGAGATTGTCCTCATAGAGGTGAAAAAGGAAGGATTGTTTATAATGTACAACAAGTTGAAAAAGTGGAGGACATGGGTAGAAATGTGCCAAGGATCAATGGAACCTTGGATAACAAGCAAGCATAATATCAGTCACACATGATTGAAGTGGAAGGTATGATTAACGACCAAATCATTGTTATTTTAATTGATTTAGGAGCTAGTCATAGTTATATAGATCCTAAGATGGTAGAAACTTTGCAATTGCCAAGAAGAACGCATGGAAAATATTGGTTGGTACAGTTGGCTACAGGAGCCAAAAGAAAGGTTAATGAGATGATTAAGTCATGTCTTATGGACATGAATGGATTGAGAACCAAAGAAGATTTGAACAACTTACCTTTAGGTTCCTATGACTGTCTAATTGGGATGGATTGGTTGGACCCACACCATGCTCTATTGGATTGTCATAAAAAAGAATTCACTTGCTTGGATGAAGAAGGGAACCAAAGGAAAGTGCAGGTAATTCCCAGGGCAGTAACCGTTAGAGAAATTTCTGCATTGCAGCTGAAGAAATGTTATAGAAGAGGATGTCAAATATTTTCAGTTCATATGGAGGAGACACCTAAAGACAAGGTGCCAAATTTGGAGGATTATGCAGTCCTGAAAGAGTTTGAAGATGTATTCAAGGAGGTACCAGGACTACTCGCAAAGACAAACATTGATTTTTCTATAAATCTGACACCAGGAGCAGCTCCTATGTCAAAGACTCCTTACAGAATGAGTAAGCCAGAATTGAAAGAGTTGCAAATGCAACTTGAAGAACTTCTGAAGAAGGGGTATATACGTCCAAGTGTGTCACCTTGGGGTTCCCTAGTCTTGTTTGTGAAAAATAAATATGGAACGTTAATATTGTGCATTGATTTCATACAGTTGAATAAAGTGACTTTCAAGAACAAGTATCCTCTGCCAAGGATCAATGATCTTTTTGATCAATTGAAGGATGCAAAGATAGATCTCAGATCGGGATACCATCAGGTAAGAATTAAAGAAGAAGATATTTTCAAGATCGCCTTTAGGACAAGGTATGGTCATTATGAGTTCACAGTGGTGCCATTTGGGTTGTCAAATGCACCAGCTGTTTTCATGTGCTTAATGAATGGTGTTTTCTGAGAATATTTAGACAAGTTTGTCATTGTCTTTCTGGATGAAATTCTTATATACTCTAAGTCAGAGGAAGAACATGACCATCATTTGAAGATGGTGTTGCAAATATTAAGGGAGCATCAATTGTATGCCAAATTGAGAAAGTGATCATTTTATTAGAAACAAATTCATTATTTGGGGCATATCATCTCAAAAGATGCGATAGCAGTGGACCCTGAGAAGATAGAAGCCATTGGAGAATGGTCAACACCAAAGAATGTGATAGAGGTCAGATCCTTCATGGGCCTTGTAGGTTACTACAGGATATTCATTGAAGGATTCTCAAAGATAGCACACCCAATCACTTCCTTGCAAAGAAAGGGTATGACGTTTTAGTGGACATCAGGTTGTGAAAGGAGTTTCCAACATTTGAAACAATTATTGACAGGTGCTCCAATACTAAGGATTGTAGACCCAAATGAAGATTTCATTGTATGCATAGATGCATGTAATGAAGGACTTGGCGGAGTCCTCAGTTAAAATGGATTTGTGATATGTTATGAATCAAGGAAGTTGAAAGAGCATGAAAGAAACTATGCCACTCATGATTTGGAGTTGGTATCCATAGTACATGCCCTGAGGAAATGGAGACACTACCTCATGGGAAAAAGGTTTGAGATAAGAACAAACCATAATGGTTTGAAATATTTATTTGATCAACCAAATCTAAATGCTAGGCAAAGTAGATGGTTAGAATTTCTAAGCAAATATGACTTTGATATAAAGCATATCAAGGGGAAATAAAATAAAGTGGTTGATGCACTCAACAAGAGGGTGCATGAACAACGTGATATAGCCATCAACATGTATCAGACTTATGTTAAAAGAAAAATTCGGGAGGCTACAAATACAGATCTGCAATACAAAGAATTGATAGCAAAATTATAGCAAGGTAAGACACCACAACATATGGATATTTATAAGTTGGGAGTAGATGGAATAATTCTGCATAAGAACAGAATTTTTGTACCAAATTCCCAGGACTTGAAACATATAATTTTGCATGAGATTCATATTGTTCCTTATGCATGGCACCCTGGATATTAGAAAACCATAGAAGCGGTCAAGAGCCAACACTTTTGGCTAGGTATGAAGAGAGAGATAGCAGAATACATCACAAGATGTATGGAATGCCATAAAGTTAAAGCAAAACATAGGCACCTAGCAAGATTGTTGCAACCTTTTCCCATTCCTGAATGGAAGTGGGAAGTGGTGACAATCGATTTTATTATGGGATTGCCCAGAACATGCAAGCTACATGATTCGATTAGGGTGGTGGTGGACAAGATTACAAAAGTTTCCCATTTTATTCCACTAAAAACTACTCACAAGGCAACAAATGTCACTGGTATTTTCATGAAGGAAGTGGCACGATTGCACGGAATTCCTAAAATGATTGTGTCTGATAGAGACCCTAAATTCACCTTGAATTGCTGGAAAGGATTCTTCAAAGGATTTGGGATGAATCTGAACTTTAGTACATCTTACCATCCTGAGTCTAATGGAAAGACATAGAGGGTGAATAGAGTGATAGAAGATATGTTGAGAATTTATGTAATGGATAAACCATCCAAATGGGAAGACTACCTACATTTAGTAGAATTCGCTTACAACAATGGGTATCAGACATCATTGAAAATGAGCCTGTTATCCCCAAATTTTAGGGATAACTAGGAGATCATGTCTCAAGTCCCATAGGTCCTAGACATGGATTACCGAGAGCACGATTGACCTGAGCATGGCCTTGGTGGGCCCACATTTTCTTCATTCATCATCTTTTGTCTTGTTAGAAACAACAACATCCATCACCATCGACTTGATCCTGCATCAGAAGAGGTTCTTGCTCCATGAGGTAATTGGTCCAGGTATCATGGTATGTGTCACTTTTGATCATTGAAACCTTTAAATATATGCATCTG
>SNQJ01S0025608.1:14273-31724 GCA_010110895.2 Picea sitchensis
GAAACCTTTAAATATATGCATCTGATTCTTTTTATCTCTAACAACTACTTGTATCTTACATTATCCCACTTGACCATGCTTGGGGAAATTGACAGGGTGCCCTAGCAAGCCTGTGCCCATAGGTCTTGATTTTCCACTGGGGGAATTTCTGAAAATCCATCGTCTGCTCCCATCATAGCACCATTATTTCATCTTATCTCCCGCTCATTTATCCCATTCCCCTTGTCCGAAATTGGGTTGACCTATTTGTAGGATTGCACCTTATCTCATGGGAAGAAGGGGCTAAAGTCCCAGAAGGTAAAAGGAACTGGTAAAAGACAAAAGACTAGAAATAAAACCTTGAGATGCTTCACCCAAGGATCCCCAAGAAGGCAGTAACAAGCCTCTCAGTAAGAAACAAGAGGGACCTAGAAAATAAAAAAACAATACCTAGTTAGAGGATAGGGGTCCTCATCACGAGCCAGCCTATTAGCTCCATGGGTAGCTAACAGTATGACATTGCCACCATCTGGTTACCATGCTAGGGAAGTGACCTTTGGTTGCGAGGCCAAGGGAAAGGGGGTCTCATCACGAGCCAACATTCTCATCTCTGTGAAAGTACTTGTGGGTAACGCTTTCACCTCTGGTCACCATGCCAAGGCAGTGTCCCCTGGTTAGTGCTTGAACAAAAAAAGAAAATAAAAGAATAACAAGAATAAAGGCAAGAATGGGCTTGGAAAAAATTCATCCATGACAGGTACATCTCTCCTTCTACAAAGGCACCCTCAGGTAACACTTATGCATCCTTGGCCCTCACTGCATCCACATGTTTGGACATCCACTAACCACATCACCTCACTTACATGGCTTGGATGAGATATTTCTGGAAACTCTCCTTTTCTTGTGGACACTAGCCTAATAGGATGCCTTGTCCTTTTCTCCAATCTTGTATTATTGTTTTTTATAATGTCTTTGAGCTATTGACTGATGTATTAGGGGTTTTATGCATATGTTTAATAATATTGATGATGGTATGTGATTGACATTGCTATGATCCATGTGATTCATGAGACCATGGAGGGCATAGCTTTTGATGTGCAGGACCATGCCCGGCGGACAGGTACCATTTGGACCGATACACATGGGGAGATGACCAGTTCAGACCTCCATGGGGCTGAAGAACCCACCAGATGGGTGCTGAGACCCCATCATAGGGCATATACAGGACAGATCTTGATCATGGGTTTTTCACCTGAGAGGAAGAGGGCGTTCCACTAGAGACACTTTGGTAGGACTAGACCTAGGGGGAGTGACCCCTTTTCAGTGGAATGCTAGCCTTAGAAGGCTTAGGATGTCCCCATCTTCACCATGACATCATCCAGCTTCATGGATTCTTTTGGAGGCAGACTGGGTAGCAGTGGAATGTGTGGCATGTTGGAGAGGCCCCTAGGGGGCTAATGTTTTGCTCTTGAATGTCTCATTTTCCCTAGAAAGGGATAGCGCCTTCCTTGAAGGGGATTTTACTCTCTTTTCTTCTTAATTAGGGTTTTTACTTAGCATTTAATGTAAAAACAGTATGATTTTGACATTATGGCCTTGTCGACCTTTTTATGACCTAAAAAGTAAAATTAGGTCATTGATACAGTATATATTAAGGATTTCGATCCTCATTTTATCATCACAACTTACTCACTCATTAGTGAGGTCTGATTTTTTGCACCCTATTTGGGTTATTGGTTGATTTAAGGAAAGCACACTTTTTGAAGGAAGATATTTTTGGCATTCTATGATGTTTTTCTTCAAGGAAGGTGTTACAACTAGGGTTTGCATGGTTATTTTTAATGAATTGTAAGTATTTTTTCTGCAAAACTTCTTAAATTAATGGTTGTAGTCTTATTTTCTTTCATGCATTTATAATTTTCTGAATCAAAACCCTAGGTGATAAGCACACAAGTAGGTCCTTGTCTCATGTCCCCTGATAGAAAATATTTTAGTCATTGAAGAAGAATAAGAGAGCCTAGCCATAGATACACTGCTTTTTGTTCCTCCCTTTAGCTAGCCGTACCATTTTGACTTCAAGAGGAAGAGGACATCCCAGGCCTAGGTCATCTACACCTAGGGCTGTTTTCTTTTAGGGTTTGATGAAAGAGCCTTGCCTTAGCAACACTCTTCCTCTTTAATCCCTCTTGTCTTGACTTTGTATTTCATTTGAGCTAGCTATTTTTTGGGGAGGAGGAGAGAGCATGATGCCTTGCTTTAGTAACACCAGAGTGAGCCTCTCTCCCCTAGGGTTATGATTTTGAAGCCCTGCTTTAGCAACACTTCAAAATGTATCCCTCTAGTCCTTTCAAATCTCACCCCCTTCAACTCTTGCATCCTTCACTTATGATCCATTAAACCCTAAGGCACTGATCTAAGTCTTCCAACATTGAAGTAAGAACTTGATCTAAACACTCTCAAAACTTTTCAGTTGAAACCCTAACTACACTAAACCTAGATCTAGCTAACTTACTAACCCTAGCTGTTGATGTCATCCTTGGTTATTACATCTTTATTGCAGCAACGTTTCATCTTGTGAGCAATTAAATGGTAGTTAAAGGAATTAATTGAGTTAAGTATCGATTTGTTGCATTGAATGCCATATCGTTCTAGTATTTATTGGTGAAGTGACATTTACTTTTACTACTATTTTGTAAACATTGACTTTGTCAAAATTTACTTTTAAATTTATTACATTGAACATGAAATAGTCTCTATATGAAGTACTAACCCATTGAATAGCTCTCACGTATCAGTTTGATGTTTTTTTGTTAGAGGCAAGTACCCTTCTTTGGGTTTTACTTTATTATTGGTTGTTTATCCGAGAACATCTGATTGGTGGTGATATGTGAAGGAGGAAAATTGTCATTGTCTAATTATCCTTTAGCCTCTTCAAAACCCTAGGTCACCGAAGACGTCTTTGCTAGGCCTCACCTCCCTAAAGAGAAAGAAGCATCCCATCATGGTGACATTGGGTGGGATAGGTTCATGTTACACGAGTTTGACTCTCTACTTTGTAGCCTCTTCTCCTATCTACAAACTATGCGATAACATTTTGGCGCCGCTGCCGGGGAACACTGAGTCAATTCTCCTCAGACGAAAAATATTTTTGGTAAGCCTTGCCTCAAAACCTTATCTTACAAGCTTACCTGGCGACTCCACTAGGGTGTTTTCCCTATTTCTTTGATAGTTTCAAGAAAACTATCTAGCGACTCCACTGATGATGAAGCCAACAATGAATTCACAATGGGATCATGGGAACTACAAGCCTTTAGACATGAGTAACATCCCAGGGTACCCTCAGAAAATTCCCTTTGAATATATGAATTTGGTCCCTAGATTCTCTGGTGCTGATAGAGAAAGAGTTGACTATCACATGAGAAATTTCTGGAATTTCTTCATATCCTACCTAGTCGATGATTATGCTGAAGATGTGGTCATGAAACTTTTCTCTGCCACACTTTGTTATAATGCCAAAGAATGGTATGATAACCTCCCTAAGGCCAACATCATGACTATGGAGCAATTTCAGAAATTTTTTCTCGAGAGATGCAGTATCCAGTAAGAAGACATCCCAGTACTATTAGAAGAACTCAAGCACATAAGACAAGCTGAGGATGAAACTGTTAGATACTTACAGATTAGATTTGAGAACATGCTATATTAGATTCCTAAGGGTCATCATCTCGAGGAGAGATACTTGGTCCATTTCTTTACGCGTGTACGTTTGGGATATCTGAGTATCCCTCTTGATAAAATAACCCCAAGGACGCTCGATGAAGCTTACTACATGGTTGCAGTGATTGAAGAGAATATCTCCTCGTTTGATATAGGATGCCTCTTCACCTTCAGTACTCTCAATGGAGAGAATTTTTTTACCCTTGAGAGCTTCATCATTGATCTTCAAGAAGAAGGGGAACAAACCACAAATCGACGAGGTATTTCTGAAGAAATAGTTGAGGAGACGCAACCCAATAACGAAGTATCAACATTCCCTCTTACTCTTGATGAAGTGATTCATAAGCCTTCTCCACCTGCACAAAAACAAGACGATGAAGTTAGTTTCTTTCATTTTCAGGATTTTGATGACACATTATTCTGTGATTCAGACAGTGATGGAGAAATCAAATCCTTGAATGAAGAGCATCTTCCTTTCTACGTGACCAAAGAAGAAAGGGCTACTCATGAGGATGAGATAGTAATTAATGTTAAAGATACTCAAGTCCTCGAAGCTCCTGCACAATAAGAAAAAGTAAGTTACCCTCCTCTCCAAGATTTTGGTGATTGTCTACTTTATGATTTGGGAAAAGAAGAGGAAATGGGTGAGCTTTTGAATGTTTTGAACCCTCCATGTTATGATACTGATACTGCCATAGTTGATTTTGATGAGTTCATACATGTTGGGAGACTTAGGTGGGATGCAGTTGGTTATGATATGGATCCTATCTATGACATAAAGAGTCATCTCCAAGTGTTTCCTTTTCAATTATCACAACAAGCTCTTGACCATTGGAAATAAGGAGGTGAGGTTTTTACCGATGCTCCCCAAAAACCCAAGGTTGACCAAGTACAGTGTTTGCCTGATGATTTTTAGTCTTACCTTGAGGCCTTTGATGAGTACTCCTCCAAGCACTTATATTTACCCCATGAATATGACAATCAACCACCACTATGCTCGGATTTTGATAGGAGTAAAAACATTGTTTGCCTAAAGAAGGATTCTCATGACCTTTTTCTCTAGCTGTCTGTTATTACTTTGCCTCATTGTCTCATTAAAGGTATAGTTGGGAAGTATGTATTTTACATTGAGTTTCCTCTGATGAAAACCCTAGAATGCAAGGGTTCGATGAAAACTACGAGTTTGGGTCTATCTTCTCAGTGTTTTAACTTTCCCTTGAGAGTTTTCCAGTCCTCTACTAGGTCTTTTTCGATTCCTTCCAGAGCTCCAGAGTGCGAAGACGTCCTAGTAAGACAGTTTACCAACCCTCAAAGTCAGTTTTCTAAAACTTGGACTTTTTATGACCCCTTCTGGAGGTGGATTGAGTGCTTTCCTTAGATATGGACTTGGAAAGATTTTATCCCTCCCACCCCCCTCCATGAGTTAGACTTTATGATTTCTAATGATATGATATATATTCTAACCCATGTCATTTTTGTGCTTGATTTGTCATTGTTTTGGTTTATGATGAAGCACAAAGGAAGGTATTGTGGGACATTGTTGGATTGGCTTCACTGGTTGTTTAAATACACCAACATCCAAGAAACAGGTAAGTAGAGGTAAGTAGGCATTTTTCCATTCATGTATTATATCATTTGCATTGCATCTTAGTTTGATTTTATATTCAGACTTATTGATTGTTTTACTTCAGTCTATATTTATATATACATGTATGCTGGGGTGGAATTACCACCCCAATTTTGTTACTGATACTTCTATCGAGATTGAGAAGGTTTGTAGGTTATGCCAGAGATATTGAGGTTCTCGTGTGCTCTATGGTGAGCACATGTCCCTGAGTTGGAGGTAGATATTATCCCCACTTTTTAGGAATAACTAGGAGATCATGTCTCGAGACCCACAGGTCCTAGACATGGAGTACTGAGAGTAGGATTGACCTGAGCATGGCCCTGGAGGGCCCGCCTTTTCTTAAATCATCATCTTTTGTCTTGTCAGCAACAATAGAATCCATTACCATCGGCTTGACTGCATCAAAAGAGGTTCTTGCTCCATGAGGTAATTGGTCCAGGTATCATGGTATGTGTCACTTTTGATCAATGAACCCTTTAAATATATGCATCTGATTCCTTTTATCTATAACAACTACTTGGATCTTACATTAGCCCACTTGACCATGCTTGGGGAAATTGACAAGGTGCCCTAGCAAGCCTGTGCACATAGGTCTTGGTTTGCCACTAAGGGAATTTCTAAAAATCCATCATTCACTCCCATCATAGCACCACTGTTTCATCTTATCTCCTGCTCATTTATCCCATTCCCCTTGTCTGGGAATTGGGTTGAATTATTTGCAGGATTTCACCATATCTCGTGGGAAGAAGGGGCTAAAGGCCCAGAAGGTAAAATAAACTGGTAAAAGACAAAATCCTAGAAATAAAACCTCGAGATGCTTCGCCCAGGGATCCCCGAGAAGGCAGTAAAAATCCTATCAACAAGAAAAAATAGGGACCCAGAAAATAACAAAACAAGACCTAGTCAGAGGATAGGGGGTCTCATCACGAGCCAACCTATTAGGTCCATGGGTAGCTAATAGTATGACATTTCCACCATCTGGTTACCATGCTAGGGAAATGATCTTTGGTTGCATGGACAAGGGAAAGGTGGTATCATCACGAGCCAACCTTCTCATCTGTGTGAAAGTACTTGTGGGTAACGCTGTCAGCTTTGGTCACCATGCCAAGGTATTGTCCCCTGATTAGTTCTTGAACAAAAAAATCAAATAAAAGAATAAAACAAGAACAAAAAGAATAAAGGAAAGAATGGGCTTGGAAAAAATGCATCCATGACAGGTACAACTCACCTTCTACAAAGGCACCCATAGGTAACACTTATGGGTCCTTTTCTCCAATCTTGTATTGTAGGTTTTTGTAATGTCTTTGAGCTATTGACTGATGTATTAGGGGTTTTATGCATATGTTTAATAATATTGATGATGAGATGTGATTGAAATTTCTATGATCCCTGTGACTGATGAGCCCATGGAGGGCGTAACTTTTGATGTGCAGGACCATGCCCGATGGACAGGTACCATTTGGATCGGTACACATGGGGAGATGACCATTTCGGACCTCCATGGGGATAAATATCCCACCATATGGATGCTAAGACCCCATCAGAGTCCAGAGACAGGAGATATCTTGATCAGGGGTTTTTCACCTGAGAGGAAGAGGACACTCCACCAAAGACACTTCAACAGGACTAGACCTTGGGGGAGTGACCCCTTTTCAGTGGAACGTTAGCCTTGGAAGGCTTAGGACGTCCCCATCTTCACCATGACAGCATCCAACTTCATGGACACTTTTGGAGGCAGACTGGGCAGTAGTGGCACGTGTGGCATGTTGGAGAGGCCCCTATGGGGCTAACATTTTTCTCCCGGACATCTCATTTTCCCTAGAAAGGGCTAGTGCCTCCCTCGAAGGGGATTTTCCTCTCTTTTCTTCTTAATTAGGTTTTTTACTTAGAATTTAATGTAAAAACAATATGATTTTAACATTATGGCCTTGTCGTCCTTTTTATGACCTAAAAAGTAAAATTAGGTCATTGATACAGTATATATTGAGGATTTTGATCCTCATTTTATCATCACAACTTACTCACTCATTAGTGAGGTCTGATTTTTTGCACCCTATTTGAGTTATTGGCTGATTTAAGGAAGGTTCACTTGTTGAAGGAAGAGATTTTTAGCATTCTATGGTGTTTTTTTGAAGGAAGGTGTTAGAACTAGGGTTTGCATGGTTATTTTTGATGAAATGTAAGTATTTTTTCTGCAAAACTTCTTAAATGAATGGTTGTAGTCTTATTTTCTTGCATGTATTTATACTTTGATGAATCAAAACCCTAGGTGATAAGCACACAAGTAGGTCCTTGTCTCATGTCCCCTGATAGAAACGATTTTAGCCATTGAAGAAGAAGAAGAGAGCCTAGCCATAGCTACACTCCTTTTTCTTCCTCCCTTTAGTGAGCCATACCATTTTGACTTCAAGAGGAAGAGGACATCCCAAGCCTAGGTCATCTACACCTAGGGATGTTTTCTTTTAGGGTTTGATGAAAGAGCCTTTCCTTAGCAACACTCTCCCTCTTTAATCCCTCTTGTCTTGACTTTGTATTTCATTTGAGCTAGTTGTTTTCTGAGAAGGAGGAGAGAGAACAAGGCCTTGATTTAGCAACATCGAAGTGAGCCTCTCTCCCCTATGGTTATGATTTTGAATCCCTTCTTTAGTAGCACTTCAAAAATCATCCCTCTAGTCCTTTAAAATCTCACCCCCTTCAACTTTTGCGTCCTTCACTTATGACTCCATTAAACCCTAAGGAACTGATCTAAGTCCTCCAACATTGAAGTAAGAACTTGATCTAAACACTCTCAAAACTTTTCAATTGAAACCCTAACTACACTAACCCTAGCTCTAGCTAACTTACTAACCCTAGCTTCTGACGTCATCCTTGGTTATTACATCTTTATTGAAGAAAAGTTTCATCTTGTGAGCAATTGAATGGTAGTTAAAGACATTAATTGAGTTAAGTATCGATTTGTTGCATTGGATGTGATATCATTCTAGTATTTATTGGTGAAGTGACATTTACTTTTACTACTATTTTGTAAACATTGAATTTGTCAACATTTACTTTCAAATTTGTTATATTGAACATCAGATAGTCTCTATATGAAGTACTAACCCATTGAATAGCTTGCACGTATCAGTTTGTTGTTGTTTTGTTCCAGGCATGTACCCTTCTTTGGGTTTTACTTTATTATTGGTTGTTTAGCCAGGAACATATGATTGGTGGTGATCTCTTAAGGGGGGAACTTGTCATTGTCTGATTATCCTTTAGCCTCTTCAAAACCCCAGGTCACCGGGGACGTCTCCTTTGGGCCTCACCTCCCTAAAGAGAAAGAACCATCCCATCGTGGTGACATTGGGTGGGATAGGTTCCTGTTATGCTAGTTTGAATCTCTACTTTGTAGCCTCTTCTCCTATATACAAACTATGCGATAACAGAGCCCATTTGAAGCACTTTACAACAAAAGGTGAAATACTTTAGTGAGCTGGGATAACCCAGCTGATAGAATAGTAGTCGGGCCAGATTTGCTCAAGGATGTGGAGGACCAAATGTTAAAAATTAAGCAGAATTTGAAAGTTGCCTAAGACAGACAGAAAAGTTATGCTGATAAAAATAGAATCCACAGAGAATTCAAAGTGGGTGATCATGTTTTCCTGAAGGTGAAAGCTAACAAGAGTTCCCTGAAGATGGGAAGCTACACCAAGTTGGCAGCCATATTTTGTGGAACATTTGAAATCCTAGAGAGGATTGGTCCAGTTGCTTATATGATTGCATTGCTTGCATCTATGTTTGTTCATAATGTACTCCATGTATCATTGCTAAATAAATACATACCTGATGTTAATCATGTTGTTGATTGGGATGTTATTCATGTGGAGTAAGAAGGCACTTTCCAAGTGCATCCGGTGCGCATTTTGGACCGAAAAATCAAACAACTCCGGAATCAAGACATAGGGCTTGTAAAGGTCCAATGGACCTGGTATGGACCTGAAGACGCTAATTGGGAGCATGAGGATGCAATGCAGGCATAATACCTACATATTTTTGAAAAAAATTGAAATTTGTGTTGTATATGGGTACATGATGCACTGAGGACAGTGCATAAATAAGGGGAGGGGATTGTAATATCCCTCGGCCGAACCCAAATGCAATTCTAATCCAAGTATCTTTAAGTTAGTGAGTTGTTTAGACATCATTTTTGTAATACACCTTTCGTGGCATGGTGCGTGCATATACTGCACAATAAAGTGATGTAGTGTTCACATTTCTGGATACCGTGCGTAGTAACTAAAGTGTGTGCAACCTTGAGGACAACGGATATCACCCACAATAGATAAAGTGTGGGAAACCTTGAGGACAACGTATATTGTGCGCATTAACTAAAGTGTGTGCAATATTAAGGTCAACGAACCTTTATGTATACAATATGCATTATAGGCTGGTGAGCCAGTATTATAAGCCAGAATGCTTATGTTTTAGAATTAGGCCAATGCGCCTATTTTGTATATGTCTCATGATTACTATAAAATACACCGTTGCGCACATACCGACCATGATAAAAGATAAGGGGGACTAGATTCCACTAGTTAGGGAAAGGGAGGGCCAAAAGATAAGGAAAGGGATAAGTGAGAGAGCTTAAGCCAAAAAGGAATATTAAATTAATATTTATTAGAACATAAAGTATGGATAATTATTGTATCCTAAGTCCTAAAGAAGGGGACAAGTGTATCAAAGCAACTTCCAACATGACTAGTGTCAAGTTGGAGACATGCATACTTATTGTTGAGACTTAGTGTTGTTTGGGGATCTTACCATTTTTCCTTGGACTAGAGAACAATTATTGGGGGGGGAATACATTTCGTCAGTCGGGGAGATATCCTCATACCTTCCTATCACTGTACATGAACCTATATTCATGGCCATTTTCCCTCTTGGTGTACCTGTCATCTTGGGAGTGGGATTGAAGAGGCGGGTTGTTAGGCCCGTGAGCAATTCTCTGAGTGAGAGAATTGTTGGGGATCGATTTCCTAAAGGTGCTAAAATACAACTACAGTTCTCTGAGACTTCTGGTTCGGCCTATTGTTGAAGCCCTGGAAGGGAAGTGGAGAAGTCGAAGGACTTTTGACTAGAGAAGGGGCACACTTCCTTGGGTGGGACAAGCATGTGGGGAATGAGAGGTTGTAGGTTGCCGGTTGAATGAGCACCTGAGATGGAGTATTTCCTGTTGACCGTGAACCCTTAGCCTGGTTAGGAACCCCTTACCTGGGTGGAGTCTAGTCCTAGCTCGGGGGTGACTCACTATTGAGAGTCATGAACAGTGTAGTCTAAGGCTAGGAGGTTCATCGATGGTCTGCACGTAGTTGGTGACATTCTTACCAAGATAAGTATATGTTCTGTGATGAATTTACATGTTGCATTGTCATTTATGTGTTAATTTATGGGTTTTATGGCATGTGTGAGCATATCTATCTGTATGTTTAAGGGTATACCCTTGTGTATGATGCATGTCTATGATTACTGTTAATACAGCCTAAAAATCACATATTTACAGAATGCAACTATTTTTTTATGTTCTATATTTGAAGATTCTGCTAGAGCGTTTTATGTATATGTTAAATTGCATGTAGTTCAGTATGTATGTATGCATGTGTGTGTGTATACGTATTATATATATATGTGTGTGTGTGTGTGTGTGTGTGACATGCCTCAGTTGGATACTGGGTTGTTACCTTATGTTGTCAGAGCTAAGTTCAACGTCTGAGTAGTGACGTTCCCCGGCCTGTTGGTAGTCGGGGAGGTACGTTACACCCGAGGATCCCTCCTATAAACCCTAGGCACATGTATACATGTTCACCATCATTTTTTATCAAATATATATCACATGTTCTTTATCAGAAGATATTTTGGGTATTTGTTTGTTGTGTGAAGGTACTTGTTATAAAGAGTTATATCCCATTCAATTTTGGTCATCCTTTGCCCCCTTTAGGTATATTTTCAAAATTGGCATGTAATTAACCCCTCTATGGAAAATTTCATCCCCCAGTCACACCCTCGGATCTCTACATGTAGGATCAACGAACCTAGATTTGCAGTACCATCACCTCTATTACATTTAGCTACTGTCAACCAACAAAATTCCCACCCACATGAGTCGTCCCACATATATATTTTCCCTTGGAAAATCAACATTAATGTTTTTCTTTCCCCTAGGATCGAGAGTCCTCACATTTTTTCAATTCAAAGAATGAACCTCATGCTTCTTCTCATCATATTTCTAACCTTCCCATTTCAATCTCCCAAATCAAATTATTCTAGTTACATTAAATGCACCTCCAAATTTTGATTATCCCTCCATTTCATCCAATATCAATTGCCTATTTTCAAGATTCATCCTCCATTCATCTACCTAGTACATAAACCGACCCATGGACCCCCCACCCTTCATCAATCAAATCATAGAAACTAGTGCCCTAAGCAGGCCAAGCCATTTTCAACTAGGGAACCCATTTATGTATGTGTATTATCAACCCAAATTATTCTTTATTTATTTGGTAATTGTATAAAGTACCTTTTATTTCTAGAAAGTACAATATTTTTTTCCATTGCAGCCAATGGAATTTATCACCTCGAAAAAATCAACCCATGTTGTCCTTGGTTGGGGCATCCAACTTTCATAGCTACATATGAAAATTATGATTTCACTGGCCAAATCTAGAGTATCCTAGACTCTTTGTCCCAAACCTATCATTTTGACTTATCCTACAGTCTCATCCATTCAACATAGTTTACCCAATATCTAGTAATCCTCTTGAAACCAAATAATGTTTTACGATCTCTTCCATTCATCAATATAACCCAAAACAAGGATAGTTCTTGAGTCCCATATATTTTGATCTTCATCCATGTTACCAATTAATCCACATCCTCCCCAACAAGTTCCTTATACCATTTTGATCAATTGATTTCAAGGAGACCTTTGCTTCTTCCAGTCACGCCTCCTTACCTATCGACGTCATCACAAGTTTCCAGGAAGGTGGTCGTATATTGACCCTCATTACCTTATCAATGACGAGTTCCAAATGAAACAAAAAGATTCCTCATTGTTTTCTGATTATGTTAACCACCATAACATTTGACCTCAACATAGTTTCATGTTACGGTGGGCCTTTCTATTTGACCATTGCAATTTTCTATAGAATTTGAAGATATCTAAATTTGACAGGACATCAATGCCTATGAGTTATTTACACAGTACATAGTTGTTCATTCCTCGATTTATAGCTTGTTCACTCATCATAACCATCATCTTCCATCATTAATTCCCCCGAGGACACTATAGATTTCCACTTCATCAACAAATTTCAATTACAATCATACATTTATGGTTTCATGATATGAGCATGGGTCATTCTTGCCTCATTTGTACAAATATTTTTATCTTTTTTTTCTTGGAGAAAACTCAGCTCAAATAATGTTCCCCTCTCCCTCCAAATGATTGTTCTTAAAATTCCCTTTATATTTTCTTCTTCTCTTCTACACAACGACATCACATGAAAAATAAACAATGATGTATTTAGGCTATATGTATTCTCCTAACCTCACACATCATGGGCCATATGTTATCACTGGAATTTTTTTCACATCAATATCAACAATGGTTGAAGAAAATATTAACACAAAATACCAATCAACATGCCTCCAACATTAGCAAGATTCATTCAACAAGTGAAAAAATATACAAATGGTTCTTTGAATTTCTACATAGTCTCCTAAATGGATGCACAGACACATCTACGTGGACCAACACAGTTGAATCAACACAAATTGTGTGGTTTTCATGATTTCCTCCACAAAAACCCGCATAGATGCATAAATGGTGCATTAAGGATGTTGGTCAAGCCTCACCCACTTCCAACTTGAGGTGTACCTTGATAAGACGCCCAAATCAGGTTGAAATATAGACTTGGGGCCATTTACAGAGTAGGGGGTAACTCCAAAGGCCCCTTTTCACACTATGAACTAGTTATGTAAAATATTGCATGAAGCCTATAAATACAAGCTTGGGGCATGCAAAGAAGGTAAGATTTTGATGTATTTTTATGCTGTTGAATTTGTTCTTTGAGAATCCATATTTCTCCTAGATCCATTCAAGTATTCATAGAAAGTTATATCCTTCTCACCTATTGAGAATATTAGCAAGAAATTATTCACCATTGTCACTCCATTGTAGAAGCAAAATAAGCTCAATATTGGGGACCTCAAGGGCCCTCCCAAGGAGGAAGAGGGGACTCATAAGTCCCTTCATTTTCCCATGGTGTTATGAATTCAAAGACCCTTTCTATTGGTAGCTATTCCTTGTTCTATTCAGAAGTTTTTATTTTTTTCTTATGTATGCTTAGTTTAGTTGTATTTTTATTGTTATTTTTTTTCTTATTTACTTCATGGTTGATCCACTAATCAACTGACTATTTTATGTATTATCTTGATGGTCTAACAAGGTATTTAAGTTCCTTGTTTTTGCTCACCCAAGTGGAAAAACAAGAACAACAAATAGCACAATGCTCATCCTCGTTCTCTCCCAAAATTGTGACACCCCTCTTGACATATGCACATAAAGACAGTAATATCAAGCAATTATTTTTTGTTTTTTAGTGTAATTGGTGTAACATCCCTAACCACCCAAGCCAGGCCATGATACTTCAAAAAATTCTTTCATTCTCATCTCAATATACTGTAACATACCCAACATCCAACTGAGTTATGCCACATAATGTTAAATTGAACTGCATGCAATTAAAACATATACATACAAAACGCTTGCATAACTTTATATATATAATCTAAACATACAAATACATATTGTAAATGCACAGATTCATATGGAAATGACAGTAAGCATATACATGCAGCATAGACATGAAATGCCCATAAATATAATACAAATAATAATGCAGTATATAAATTAACACAAAATTGACACTTATCTTGGTAAGAATATCACCAACTGTGTGCATACCTTCCACAAACCTCTCAACCTTAGACCACACTGCTCATAACTCTTAGCAGTGGGTCACCCCCGAGATGGGACTAAACTCCACCTAGGTAAATGGATTCATAACCAGGATGATGTATCATAGATAAAAGGAAAGACTCTGTCATAGGTGCCAAATGAAACTAACAACCTATAGTGCCTCATTCCCCACATGCCTGTCCCACCCCAAGAAGTATTTCCCTTCTCCACTCAACAATCCCTCGACTACCCCACCTCTTTTTCGGGCTTTAGCAACAGGCCAGACAGAAAGTCTCAAAGCCCTATAGCTGCAGTTTAGAACCTTCAGAAATCAATTCCCAATGATTCTCTCACCTTGAGAGATTTCTCATGGGCCTGACAACCCACCTATTCAATATCCCATAGGCCTAAGAACCCGCCTCTTCAATATTACACGAGCCTGAAAACCTGCTTCTTCAGTCCAACTCCCAAGCTAACTAGGTACACAAAAAGGTATGGGTATAGATACAGCTTCAAGTACAGTGACAAGAAGGTATGGAGAAAAACTAATTGAGTGAGTGAATGGATGACTGAGTGATGGGAAAATTAAATAAGTCCAAACTATATATATGCATGTTCCCAAATTGACACTTTTCATGTTGGGAGCTACTTTGGCCCACTTTTCCCCATCCTTAGAACCTAGGATGAAATAATTATCCATACTTTATACTTTAAGGAATATTAATACAATATTCATTTTTAGCTTAAGCTTCCTAGCTTAGCCCCTTTTCCTTAACTTTTATCCCCCCCGCCCCCTTTCCCTAACTAGTGGATTCTAGTCCCTCATACTCTTTTAGCGTGGTCGGTCTGCATGAAACGATGTATTTTATATTAATGATAAGACATATACAAAAATAATCTCACTGGCCTTTAAAATCTAGGCTCTCTGGCCTAGTACAAAACATAAGCCTCCTAGCTTATAATAACTAACTCACCAACCTATAAAACATAACATATACACAAAGAATCACTGGCCTCAAACTCACATGCACTTAAGTTGTTGCGCACGGTATTATGGAATGTGCACACTTCATCATTTTAGTGCGTAGTACATGTGTGCACTATGCCATGAAAGGTGCATACAAAAATGATATCAAACAACTCACCATCTTAAGTAAATTTTCATTTTACATTTACAATTGGGTTCAACCTATGGGTATTACAATACCCTCCCCTTATTTATGTATTGTCCTCAATACATTATGTACACATATACAACAAAATTTTCAAAAATCCTCAAAACAATGCGGGTATTCTACTTGCATTGCATCCTCATGCTCCCAAGTAGCGTCCTCAGGATCGTACCAGGTCCATTGGACCTTTACAATCCCTATGGCTCGATTCCAAATATGTTTGATTTTTTGGTTCAGAATGTGTATCGGATGCACTTGGAAAGCGCCTTCTTGCTCCACCTAAATCACATTCCAATCAATAATGTGATTAGCATCAAGTATGTATTTCTTGAGCAATGATACATGGAATACATTATGAACAGACATAGATGCATGAAATGCAATCATATAAGCTACTTGACCAATCCTTTCTAGGATTTCAAATGGCCCACAATAGCAAGCTACCAACTTTGAACAATTTCCCAACTTCAAGGAACTTTTGTTGGGCTTCACTTTCAAGAATACATGGTATTCCAATTCAAATTCCCTATGAGTTCTGCCCTTATCAACATAGCTTTTCTTCCTGTCTTGGGAAGCCTTTAAATTTTGTTTTATTTTCAATATTTTATTCTCCATTTCCATGAGTAAATCTGGCCCAACCACCACTCTATCTGCTGGGATATCCCAACTTACTAGTGTGTTGCACTTTCTGCCATAAAGTGCCTCAAATTGGCTCATCTTTAGAGATGTTTGGCACCCATTTGTATAATCAAACTCTACTAAGTGTAGGTAGTCTTCCCATTTTTATGGTTTATTCATCAGACACATCCTCAACATATCCTCAATCACTTGATTCACCCTCTCTGTTTGTCCATCTGATTTTGGATTATAAGTTGTACTAAAATTCAAATTTGCTCCAAATCCATTAAATAATCCTTACCCAAAATTTGAGGTAAATTTTGGATCTCTATCAGACACAATTGTCTTGGGTATACCATGTAATCGAGCAATTTATCTCATATAAATATCAACAATGTTGGATGCCTTGTGAGTGAGCTTAACTGGAATAAAATGGGCAGCTTTAGTAAGCTTATCCACCACTACCATGATAGAATCATGTTGTTTGTTTGTTCTGGGTAGTTTGGTGATGAAATCCATGGTTACAACTTCCCATTTCCACTCAATAATGGGTAATGGTTGTAGAAAACCAACTGGGTGTCTATGCTCAGCCTTTACCTTTTGACATTCCAAACATTTGGCAATAAAATCAACAACTTCTTTCTTCATTCCTGGCAAATAATATTGTCTCTTGACAACTACAATAGTTTTATGATAACTTGGGTGCCCAACATAAGGTACATTATGCATTTCTCTCAATATCATATTTTTCAATTCCTAGGAATTTGGTACATAAATTCTTTCCCTGTACATGAGAATTTCATCATTATCTAGCTTATATTATTCAATTTTCTACTGCAAATTACCTTGCTTTAATTTTTCCACTAATTCCTTGTATTGCAAATCTAATTTTGCAGCCTCCAAAATTTTTCCTTTCAAATATGATTGGTACATGCTAATGGTTGTAGCATGCAATTCGTGCACTCTTCTATTGAGTGCATAAGCCACTTTGTTCTCTTTCCCCTTGATATGCTTTATATCAAAGTCATATTCACTAAGAAATTCTAACCGTCTGCTTTGCCTAACATTTAGATTTGGCTGATCAAATAAATATTTCAGACCATTATGGTTTGTCCTCAGCTCAAACCATTTCCCCATGAGGTAGTGTCTCCATTTCCTCAAGGCATGCAATATGGCTGCCAATTCCAAATCCTGAGTGGCATAGTGTCTTTCATTATCCTTCAACTTCCTTGATTCATAACATATAACAAACCCACTTTGACTGAGGAGTCCACCAAGTCCTTTACATGAATCTGTGTAGGGTAAATTCAAGAAGATGGGTAACACTTTCGTGACAATCG